>PISW01005432.1:0-134497 GCA_004023785.1 Mungos mungo | reverse complement strand
CCTGTCTCCAGCGAGTGCCCGGAAGCAGGGGCTGACGCTGCTGGGGGCCTGAGCCCTTGGCGCATCCTCTCAGAACTGCCTTTCCTCTGGTTCCTGGGTCTGGTATGGAGTAAGCCCTGAGCACTAGGCTGTTGAGCAAATAGGAGAATGAACGAATGAATGAATGAATGAATGAATGAAAGCTCTCGCCCCCACCCCCGTGGCATTTTTAGCTACTCATTTTGCAACCACATCTTCCGCCGGGAAAGGTGGATGGGCTCCCGGAGGTCGGCGAGCTCCGGATTTCTGGTGCGACTCCTCCTGCGTGAGTCCTGGAACACGGCGTCAGGGGGAGGAACCCACTGATCCCATAAAGGAGTAAACAGGGTTCATTGACAGGATCCACGGGGGGTCATACAGGAAGTGGCCGCTCACGTGCATGACCCTCAAACAGGAATTGGGCCGGGCGTGACGGAGATCGGAGTAGGCCCTAGGTGACACTTAAGGATCCTCACCTTGGGGGTCTTACTCCATGCTGGCCGTGAAACTGACTCTCTTCAACGCCACATTTCCTACCACCTAGACAATTAAAAAAATTTTTTTTACATTTATTTATTTTTGAGAAACAGAGTGAAACAGAGCTCAAGCAGAGGAGGGGCAGAGAGAGAGGGAGGCACAGAATCGGAAGCAGGCTTCAGGCTCCTGAGCTAGCTGTCAGCACAGAGCCCAATGTGGGGCTCAAACCCACAAACCGTGAGATCATGAACTGAGCCAAAGTCAGACGCCCAACCGACTGAGCCATCCAGGTGCCACCATATTTCAAAGAGGAGATCTGATTCATGGAGCTAATAGGCTGTGGGTAGAGCCCTGCCAGGTTGGGTGCCAGTCCTGGTCCAGTTGGCTGTGACTGGTGGTGGGTGGGGGGAGGCACATGGTCTACATGGTCATGGAGGGGGTGGGGCAGGGAAGTCGCTGTGAGAAAGAGCTGTCTATGTGGGTGGTCATGACTGATGTGTCTAATACAGACCCAGGACAGCCAGGATATTTGCTTATTCTTTCTGAACCTCGACGCCCACAGCTGTAAAATGGAGTGATGCTCCTTACCTTGCAGGGCCACTGTGAAAATCACATGTAAACCTGCCGAAGGAGGCGCTTCGTAAACTGTAAAGTCCTGTGTAGACGGAAGGAAGGGCCCGGTACCTTGATCATAGCGCTAACCCGCTGTACCATAAGCTTACTCTTTATACCTCCCCAAGGGACGGTGAGTTTCTTGAACATGGGGATGTGTTTATTAGGTTTTGTTGTCCTGAGCACGTGGCACAGTCTCCATCACACAGGAAGTGCTATGTAACTATGTGTAGGATGGATGGATGGATGGATGGACAGATGATGGATGGAGGATAGGGGTGGGGGACGGATAAGTGGATGATGGAGAGATGGATGAATGGGTGGATGGGTGGATGGGTGGATGGGTGGGTGGACAGATGATGGATGGGGGTGGGGGACGGATAAGTGGATGATGGAGAGATGGATGGATGGGTGGGTGGATGGATGGATGGATTACAGATGGATGGACAGATGATGGATGGGGGATGGGGGTGGGGGACGGATAAGTGGATGATGGAGAGATGGATGGATGGGGGGATGGGAGGATGGAGGGACGGATAATGGATAAATATAAAAAAGGCCAATCCTCTCCCTTGGCTTTCTCACAAGGCCATCTATCATTTTATTCAACGAACATGTATGCAGCTATGAGTTACTACAGGGCCCTGTGCGAGGTCCAAAAGATACATAAGTCAATACAACGTGAGTGAGTAAGGTATTCAGGAGCGTGGACTCAGGAGCCCAACGTTCTGGGTTCAAATCCCAGCTCTGCCATCAACTCTGTGACCGTGACGGTTTTCCCTAACTTCCCCCTGAATAAACGAGGACAATGCCATGTCTGTCCTAGAGATACAGCTGTTGGGGGGATTAAACAAGTTACCAAACGTACAGTGCCCAGAGGAGGGCCGGGCGCATCCCTGCGTGTATCGGCTGCCGTAACACGCTCACGGCAGAGCCAGCATGGAAAGTAAGAAATACAGCACAAGGAAGGAAGCCGTACAAGAGGGGCATCCACAGATAAATGGAAGGAGGACAAATCCGTGGTGCCTCGAGGGGGTACGCCAAGCAAAACTTCTCAGAAGGAAATATCTGCGTAAGGCCACGAAGCAGGAGTTTTCTGGGCGGGGTAGGAAAATCCAGACTCCAAGAGCCTATGGATAGCTGCCCAGCTGTAAGCAGGAACGCTCGGCCCCTTTTCCTCTCCTATCCCCAGCTTCTGGCTGGGTAGGGGCTCTCTGAGAACGTGGGCAGACTGAGGACAAGGAGACTGCTGAGGGCCAGGACAGCCCCAGGGCCAGCCCTGTCCGAGCTTGGAAACCCGACAGTTCCTCTTGGGATGGCTGTCAACAGGGAGAGTTGAGTTTCAGGCTGCTGGCGTCGGCCTTGGTGGTGCCCTTTCTGCTGGCCTCTGAGACTCCAGACAGTGGCCCGGCCCCCCCTCCCCTGCTCTGGCCACACACACAAACACCCCCACGCCCTGGTGGCCTGAGCTGTCCTACCTCCCCACAATGGCACCTGCCCCAAAATAGCTTCCATGTGAGAGCTACAGAAAGGAAAAGATTAGACCCCCTCGTGAAAAAGAGGGAGGAGGGGGAGGAGGAGAGAGTGAGCGAGCCGTCAAGTGATCTGTGTCGAGCTTCAGGGAAGGTATAAAACCCCTTTGGGGCCGGGCGGCCTCAGACCCCAGAGCCAGGACACCGAGTCAGCCCGAACTCCCTCTTTCTGTCTTCTTCAGACCGCGCCATGGGGCTCAGCGACGGGGAATGGCAGTTGGTGCTGAACGTCTGGGGGAAGGTGGAGACTGACCTCGCAGGCCACGGGCAGGAGGTCCTCATCAGGTAAAGGGAAGAGATCCCGCTGCCTCTGTCACCCACTCCCCAAAGATCAAGGCTGTGTGCCCGTGAGGTGGACCGGTTGCCCGGGGTTGACCAGTTGGCTGTGTCAGTTGAATGTGTTAGCACCTTTGCTTGGTTTCCCTTTGCCTGTGAGTGTCAGGGACGGGAGTCCAGAAAGGAAAAGAGATCCATCCCATGCCTGTGCCAGCAGTGGGGGAAGCCTGGCGGTCAAACCCTGGGTGCCTGGCGCCCACCAGCAGGAATCCTAGAATAGTAGGCAGACAGAGTTAACAGGGCCCTAAGAGATCTTGTCCAGATGCTTCCACTTAATGGAGGAGGACAAAAAGGACCCGAGAGGGACAGGACCTCCCCGGAGCCACAAGTCCATAAAGATCTCTAAACCATCAAGACAAAGACATGGTCTTCAAGAGGAAGGCCCACAGCTCCAGAGCTGGCTCTGCCACGGAGCCGCTGTGTGACCTCTGGGAAGGTACATAACCTCTCTGGGTCCCTTTCCTCTCCTATACAATGTGGAGGGGGGGGCGGTATTCAATGCTAATATCTACACTTTAGAGGGCAAGTGAGAATTAAATCAGATAATGCATGTGAGGGGCCAGGTGCCATCCCTGGAACACAGCAGGTTCTAGAAGGTGTTAGTGATTGTTATGGATGGAGCCAGGTTAAGGACCTTCAAAGCATTATAATTAGAAAATAGAAGGCAGGGGCCCACTGGTGACTTGTGATGTTGAGGAAGTCTCGAATCTGAGAGCTCTGAATGGCGTGGTCTCCAAACACATCTTGACACATCTTGACAAGGGTTCCTGAGTAAACAAAAGAAAACAAATTCCAAGCTTTGTAAATAAAGGCTGGTGCGCGGCTTGTAAACAGAATGCTGTTTTCTCATTCGCTCCCCCCCAGAAGGTGTTAGACGCCTCTTGTCCAGCTCCCCTCTCTCACACTCTGGGCCAGCGCAAGTCAAATGTCTAATGGGGTGCAAATCAACACTTCCGCACCGGGGAGGAGGCGGCCCCGGAGGGGCCACCAGTGAATGGACAGTCCTCCACGCTCCGCTTTGCAGAGGAATTTCTCCTTCGTCACGAGCCAGGGTTCCCTCTCCCTCTCAGATGCCTTTTTGGTCTCCTTGGGCCTCGCTCCTACCCAGCTCCCACGTCTGGAGAGAACGGTCAGTCCCGGGAGCTCGGTGATCCGAAGTCTAGGCCCTTAGAAACACTTGGGGAAGGACGGTGACTTCTGTTTTCTCTGACTGGCATCCTGGGGGTGTTTCCTCCTGTCCTTCTCCTCCTGTCCCTGCCAGCAGGCGGCTGGGGCTGCAACAGGTCCTGCTTAATGGGACTAAAGCTCCTCCCAAGTTGACATCAATTCCTCAGCCACCTTTACGGTGTGACCTTGGAGAAGTCACTCCCCCCTCTCTGAGTCCTGCTTGCCTGTTGGTTGACTGAAGCGACTGTCTGCCAGCGTCTCTGAGGCCCCTCTCTGCTCTCGGGGTCCAGGCTCCTCCCTTTCTTTTGGAACCCGTTGGGGTTAGGAACCAGTTCGCGAAGCAGAAGTCTCTCCAAGGTGACCTGGGGGCCACTAGCCCCCAAGGCAGCGACTTGAAGGAGATTTGGGGTATTGTGCCATCAGGAGAAACCTTCCCCCGCTTCCAGAATGGATCCGGGAGCCGGCCAGGGGCCAGGGGCCAGGGCTGAGACATCGTGATGCCTGAGACTCCTGGCCCCTGGAAGGTCCCAGAAAGCCCAATGCCCCGTCACGTCTTAGGCTGTGGGACATGCAGAGACCATGTCATCGCGTTCTGGCCTCTTACTGTGTGGGGTCCGGGGGCGAGGGCCTCCCTGCGTGTGGAGGGAAGGGAGGGGATGCGACCTCCCAGAGCGGCACCTGCCTCGGTGGTCACTTGGTTCTGTTCCAGACGGGGAGCCTGGGCTTTCTCACTGACCTTGGCAAGGTCACTCCTCCTCCTCCTCTTAGAAAAGACCGCATATTCTGTTCAGTGGAGGCTGTTAACAAAACACCGAGGGCTTCGCTGCCAGTGCGTGACTGTGAAGGTCTAGAGCATGAAAGCCAGAAGGTCAGCTGAAGAGTGGGGGTCCGGGAGGGAGGGGGCTGCTGAGGGCGCCCTGGGCTTCCCTTCTGCAGCCCGAACCCTTGCTGCTTTATTTATTTTCGCATTTGAACAAGGAATTTTGAGGTCATGAAACGTTTGAAAATCACTGCTGGGGGCCCAGACCTCTCCCGTTCCAGGGAGGAGGATGACGGTGAGGACAATGAGGGGACCGGGGGACGGGGGCAGTGGTGGCCAGGATGACGATCACGGCGGTAACAGCGAGGAGGAAGAGCAGGACAGGGAACTTTGCACAGTGCACACCCCCAGCCCCTGTGTTCGGCGCTTCACGCTTATCAGCCTCCCAAGCACCTTACGACGTAGATATTAGGATCACCACCCTTAACAGAGAGGTTGAGCAACTTGCCCGAAGTCACACAGCTGGAACTCACATCCAGGCAGCTGGGACCCAGCATGGCTGCTGGGAGCACCGTGCCATCGCCCCGCGTCCCCGGCACGCCAGAGAGGGGTTCCCCTCCCCGGCCCGGTTCTTCGGTCTGGCACAGAGAGGGCCGCCTGCAGGTCCGAGTCCTCCATCTCCCATGTGGGCGTCCGATCAGGCCTTGGTTCAGAGGACAGCTGGGAGGTGGCCCCTTTCTCGCTGACTGGCCTGCAGGGCTGTGGTAAGCGAGGCAGGTGGAGGTAGGATGGAAGATTAAAACGCAAGGCAAGTGAGGGCTTTCTGAAACAGTCGTGAAAGTCTGTCCGTCCTTTTCCATGGGGTGACGGGCTTCATCTCTCCATCTTCCAGGGTGCTGTCCATCTTCCAGGGTGCAGCCCTTAGCCACATCCAGGTACGGCCTTCTGGGCTGCCTGGGGCTCCCAGCTGCAGGACTTTGGGCCGAGGGAGGCGGCTGAGTGGCGCCGGAATGATCCGGTGGGCACTCATTAGCCCGATTTTCCTGCACTGCTGAAGGCAGATCTGGGCTCGCTCGCTGGCTGACTGGTGCAGAGGGGAAGGTGAGGCAGAGGTCAAGCCTGGTTTCAGGAGGCTGAAATATCAGCGAGACCAACCCTTTTGGTTTATGGATGGCTGATCCAAGACCCAGAGAAGCTGAGTGACTTTTTCAACGTCACACAGCACATAGTAGGTGGACCTGGGACCGGAACTCAGCTTCCGTAATTCTCATTCCCGTGTTCTTTCTCCCAGACATCATGGGGCCTCCCAAATATCTGAGGTCCCTGGTTGCCTTGGGTACCGGGTCCTTGGCCCTCTTATGGCCTCAGCCAGGCTCCCCCCAGTGTCCCGACCTCTGACCTTCCCCTGTGGGTACTGGGTCCCACATCTGCCAGAAAAGAGTTCTAGGATGATTGTCACCAGACTCTCAGTGACACACAGGCTTGGCTGGGCCGGGGCGGGGGTGAGATGGGGACGTGGGGCATGGCTGTGGGTGGCCCTGGGCGTCTGGGGGGTGTAGGAGGGATGAACTCCCGGGAGAGGGGTATGCTCCCTGTTTGTACTATTTGGTGCACGTGTGTGTGTGTCTGGGCGTGCATGCACGTGAGTCTGGGTGTGCTGTGAGATGCTTTCACACACTGGAGTGTGTCCACAGCAGGGCGGAAGCGTGTGGCCAGGCCAGGGACCTGCAGAAGAGGAACCTTGCAGGGACCTGAAGCCATTAGACTTCAGGAGGAGAAGCCTGGGAAGACAGGGCCACTTGTGCAAACATTTCAGAGTATGACGGGAGAGAGAGAGAGAGAGAGGGAGAGAGAGAGAGAGAGAGGGAGGGAGCAAGCATGACTTGCAGAAACATCGGATCTCGGTTTGGGCTTTGCCACCGACCCTGGACATGTGACTTACGTCTGTGCTCCATTCGCCCACAAGGGAAATGGGGAGAGCCACCCCCCACCTAGGTGGCAGGTGTGACTCCCTTTAGCCAACACCCAACTTTCCAGAACAAAAGGCTGAGCTCCAAGGCTACAGGTGGCTGCCCAGGTTCACGGGCAGCGTCTGTCTGCAGCGAGCTCCCTGGCTCCCTAGTGGGAGCAGAGACCTGGTCACTGGCAGGTGACTCTCTCCCTGGGGACCTCACCATCTGTACCGCGAGGGGCCTGGGAGTTACAGGGTGTCCGAGCGAAATAAGCAAGAGCTTTCTGAGCCTGAGAGCTGATCTAGGGCGGAGCGGCTCTCACAGGGAGTGTGAGCCTCCTGTAGCTGCAGTACTTAGGCAGGTGAAGGATGACCCCGAGGCAGGAAGCTGCAGAGACGGTCCCCCGCATGGGCTGCGTTTTGAGTCACTCGGACCTGTTTCCAGTTGGTCCTTCTGCAGCCCTGTCATGGTGAGCCACGACTTCACACCTCTTTACACCCTCATCGGTACAATGGGAATAGTCTGATCCCAAAGGGAGGCACAGAGCCTGGCAACACGCAGTAGGGACTCAACAAATCCAGGATCTTTCGGCCCCGATGTCCCCCTGCCCCTCCTCTCCCCATGATGCGAGTTAATCACCTGCGCTCCAAACAACGTACAGAAAATCGGGTGGAGCCCGCGGGCAAGGCCGCCCCATCTTCCCTTCCTGCCTCTCACAGCAGCGATGGGGAAGAGGCAGAGGCCGCCGGTGAGAGAAACACTGAGGGCGAGCCTCCTTACAGCCCGCCGAGTCCCCACAGCGCTGCTGCGGGCAGGCCCCGGGTACCCCTGCGCTTGGGTGAGGAACCGGAAGCACAGAGAGGTAGAGCGCGTTGCCCGAAGTCACGCAGCTGGGAAGCAGGGGAGCCTGGATGGAACTCTCTGGGCTCGCCGCCCCCAGCCCCCACGTGCATGTCCCTGGGCCTGACTCCAGCCCTCCTGTGCCCGCAGGCTCTTCAAAGGCCACCCGGAGACCCTGGAGAAGTTCGACAAGTTCAAGCACCTGAAGACCGAGGATGAGATGAAGGGGTCCGAGGACCTGAAGAAGCATGGCAACACGGTGCTCACCGCCCTGGGGGGCATCCTCAAGAAGAAGGGCCAGCACGAGGCGGAGCTGAAGCCCCTGGCCCAGTCCCACGCCACCAAGCACAAGATCCCGGTCAAGTACTTGGAGGTGGGAGGCAGGGCAGGGGCGCGTGGGCGGGTGCGAGGAGAAGCCTCGGAGGGATGAGATTTGGGGTTCACGTCCCAGCTCAGCCACCAACTTGTGGGTGACCCACGTCCTTCCTCGCTGAGCCCTGGTTTCCCCATCTGTAAAATGGGCTGTCACCCACTTTGCCTTCCTCCTGAGGTCACTGAGGGTAAATCCGTTTCTCCCCCAAATTGGTAGGTCATCCAGGGAAGAAAGGGAGAGTGGATATTGGGGGCACCACGTGCACCCCCCACCCACCACGGGGAGGTACCGTTATCACACCCACAGGACAGATGAGAAAACTGAGGCACAGAGAAGGCAATAGCTGGCTTGTCCATGGTACACTCACAGGATTCAAACTAGGGCTCTATCCCCCCAGGCCCCCAGCGCCTAACCCCCGACCCCGAACCGCAGGATGCATACAGGTGTCGGGGGGCAGGAGTGCAGGCGCGGGGGCTCCTGCCCAGGCTGCGGGTGGCCAGCAGGCTGGTGCTGCTGGTTCCAGCATCTTTACAGATGAAGAGGGAGAGGGTCTCAGGTGTCCTAGGCAAGAGAAGTCGGTTTGAACCCCCTGAAATGGGCTGAGGGGCTGGGTGGGCAGGGGACAGCCTGAACTGTAGGTCCTGCCTTTAGAACCCATGAGAGGAGGGGTGTGGTGAGAGGGAGCACTGAGGTCTGAGGGACGAAGGGCCTTCGGGATCGGTGCAGTCCCTCAGGATGGGAGCAGCAGGCAGGCTGATGCGGCGATGAGGATGAAGACAGTGGTGACAGCTACCAGCTAGGATGGGCATGCGCCCGGATCGTGGCGTGAAATTCTCGCCATCCCCCTGAGATTGAATGCGTTCAGTGTCCTCTTTTTCTGTGGTGCTAGGGAGTCCAGAGCTGGTGTGGGGGCCCCACGGTCACCAGGGATGCAGGCTCTTTCTGTGCCACCCATGTTAGCAAAGTTGACTCATGGTCCAAGATGGCTGCTAAGGCTCCAGCCATATGGTCCACGTTCCAGAGAGGAAGCAGGAAGAAGAGAGGAAAGCTCTCTTTTAAGGAGTCACAGGAATCCCAAGCAACAGTTTCCTTTGCATCTCCCTGGCCAGAAGTTAGCTACAAGACCAGACCCATCTGCGTGGAAAGCCGGGAGATGCGGTCTAAGGCCCCTCCAAATACAACTAGTGTTCTGTTACCAAGGAAGAAGGAGAAGATGGCCATTGGGCAGACACCTAGCGGGCTCTGTGCCAGGCAGCTACCCTTCTCATCATACTCACTTTACAGATTTGGAAACGGAAGGCTCAGAGAAGCTAGGTAGCTTGCCCAAGGTCACACAGCTAATAAGCCGGTAGGTACAGCCGGATCAACAGCACTCTGGAACTCGAGCTCTTAGCCCTTATGGTACAATATCTCCCATCAGCCACCACCACCCCTTCAGACTCTCAGCCTCACCCCCTGCACCCCTGCCCCTACGGCGTCCCAGTCACAGGAGCCTGTCCTGCCTTTGAGATTCCGTGCCTGCTGCGGCCCCTGCCCTCCCTCCTTCTCTTGGCAGTAAATCCCTGTCTATCCCCCTGGGCCCAGCTTAGAAGCCACCTCCTCTGCACGCGGCCGTCAGCTGCTCCACCCAGCGGCTCCCCCACCTGCCCCCTGCAAAGGCGCTTTATCCCCATCCCCGCCACGGCGCCCGCCCGGCGGTCCTGTAATTCATCTCTTTACCCAGCTGTCTCCTGGCCGAGACAGGAGCTCCCCAAGGGCAGACCCTGGCTCTCCCGTTTCTGAGCTTCAGCGGCACGGGGTAGGCTCACAGTACAACTGCGATGACACATGCCCTCTGGGGGGACAAGGAAACAGGCTCAGAGAGAGAAGGTAGCGCTGGCAGCCAGTGGGCTAGAAACCGGGTCCACTTAGAACGGTTCCATTTACTGCGTCGGTCTCTGCAAAATCTAAGACAGAGCCCAAGTCTGTTCCTCCCCTTCCCTGCTCTTCACAAAAGCTGCTGCTCCCACCTGTGAGCGAGGGGGCCACAGAGGGAGCTGGGCAGCGAAGGCCAACTTTCCTCAGTTTCCACACTTTCCTAGATCCTAGTGGTTCTGACACAGGCTCAGGAAAGGCTGAGCGAGGGGACCGATGGGGGCATCGGAGCCCCCGTTTTGCGGTGAAGTCACACTCAAGGCTCAAGGCAGAGATGAGCCAGGAAGTCGGGGGTCCTGCGTTCTCCAGGGGCGGGGCTTACTCCGCGGCAGCCCGAGCCCCCGCTTTGTTTTGTTACATTTATGACATTAAAGGCGAACTCACACATATGTCCAAATCGGTGCCCAGAGGCAGGTGTTTGTGGACCTGTCCCTGTTTCCGAATGGAACTGTGTTTACTGGTCGCTGGCCTCCGACGGCTGAGCCCCCCACCCTCTGCCTGAGGTCACGTGCGCTCAGGGCGCCCCAGAAAGGGGGAAGGCCCAGCGAAGGCACAGTCACTGCCTCCAGCCCTGGCTCCGGCCGCACTGGGCCCGAGACCTCCTGGGTGCAAAGACCTCTTGCGATGTGACCTCCGTCGGGCTACTTTCCCATCCTGTCCCCTGTAAAGTGACACCACTTGGGCCACCGGCCAGGGCTGTGGTTGGTGTCAAACCTTGATTAATTGTCAAAAGAGCACAGTGGCAATTTACACCATGAGACCTTTCCATCGCTAAAGCAGCCATATCATGCACGTTCCTGGTAATGACATCGTGGACACCTGAGCAAACAGGATGGTGACGGCGAGCCTGATAGACAGTATGGGTTCTGTGCGTGGCACAGAAAATAGGACGCTCGGTGCCCCCACCCACCCCAAATAGGCTACTTAAAGCAATAACCATAGTAAGCCATTAAGTGCAAAAATTAAACATACAGAGATGGAAATAGTTTCTTTCTTAAAAAATTTGTTTAGCATTTGTTCATTTTTGAGAGACAGAGCATTACCCCTCCCTTCTGCTGTCTGCATGGAGGCGGTGCCCGGGGCCCTTGTGCGGCCGCGGCTGGACCAGAACGCTAGCCGAGGAGGGTGGGGGGTGAGCCCACCCCCGGGCCACGCCACCTTGTGTCTGTACTGGGCCTGGTGCCCCGTTCACACCTGTCTCCCAGGACTGCAGGGATTAAAGGCATGAATCCGCAGAGACGGCTCGGAAGCAGGCCTGGTGTATACAGTAAGCGCTCCATAAATGGCCTCGAAATAGAGAGAAGGTGGGACTCCTGGCCTGTCTGCCCCCATGACCAGCACCCTTCTCCTCTGTCCCCCCGCAGTTCATCTCTGACGCCATCGTCCAGGTTCTCCAGAGCAAACACCCCGGGGACTTCGGGGCTGATGCCCAGGCGGCCATGAAAAAGGCTCTGGAGCTGTTCCGGAACGACATCGCGGCCAAGTACAAGGAGCTGGGGTTCCAGGGCTAAGCCCCGGGACGACCCCCCCCCACCCACTGGGCGCCGGCCCCAGGGGAGGGCGGGACTGGTCACCCGTAGTCCCTAGAGTTTGCTTCAGAGTGTCTGCTTTATTTCTGAGAGGTGGGTGGGGGAGGCGAGGAGGGCAGGGGGAGGCTGAGGGGGGCCTCCTCTGCCTGGGGACAGGGCTCCTTGTGGGGGTCATCACCCTGGGAACCGGGAGAAGTGTGGCTCTTTACTCCTTGCAACCCGCAGCCTTGGGGTCCCCCTGCTCTCTCCTGAACTCCAACCCAGTTCCTCCCACCTCCAAACTCAACCACACCGTCACCCGCACCTTCAATCCCAACTCCAAGATGTCAACATAAAGATTCTCTGACCCCTCCCCCCCTCCCCCTGCCTGCCACAGGAAAGAGGCCTGGGCAGCTGGGACAGTCACACCCATCCCAAAGGAGGTGGCAGAGTTGGGGGTCTGGGGGACGGGGCCTGGGACTTAAGTGTGTCTTCTCAGCTAATGGAGTGACTCACCTGGTTTGAATAAAAGGCCCTGTGACGTGACAGCCTCTGCCTGGTGCTCTTCCTCTCCTGGAGCAAGTGAAAGGGCCTCAGGGAAGAAATGGCTGGGACTGTGTGTGCGGGGAGCCCATGGGCAGGAGGGCAGGGGGGAGGGAGAGGAGGGAGCAGGAACGGATCCCTGCCTTCCTTAGGTCACTCCTCAGTGGCAGGGACAGTGCTGGGCACAGGGGACAGCCGGGAGAGCCCTGTCTGATCAGGAGAGGGGACAGCAGACCTTTGCAGCAAGAGGCACACAGTGTGGGGCGCCCAGAGGACGGGACACAGACCCAGGGGGAGGCGGGCACTGTGGATGCAGCAGCTTAAATAACATGCCAAGGACACCAGCTCCTTAAGTGGCAAAGCTGGGTTCGAAGCTGGGAAGGCAGCGGGGACTCAACAGGCGAGACAAAGAGGTGGCCAGCCACTGGCTGGCACTGCCCTTCTGGCCACAGAGAAAGGACAGACGCCAGGGGAATAAGTTACAAACACGGCCCAGGAGCCACGATCATATCTACAAATGCCGAGCACACGGACAGGATGTGTGACCCGGCCATGAGGACCCAGAATAAAACACTGGCATGTGGCGGCGGTGGCCAGCAAGCAGGCTGCACCGGAGGCCCTGGACGCGGGCCATGGAAAAGGTGGCCTGAATCCATCCAGGTGCCCAGGCCGTGAGGGCCTTGAACAGGGCCTAAGACTCAGGGTACCGACCCTGGGAGGCCCCATAAATCTCCAGGAACTCCCAGGACAAGTGACCTAGTTACCCCTGCCCTTGAGTCTCGGGGGCCCCACCCCCTGGGATGAACCTGACCTCAGTCCACACCACAGTTCACGGCTGCTGAACAGACCAGAGCTCATCTGCCGGTGTAGACGTGTCTCAAATCTGAACAGGCTCATTCATCCAGGACGGCTATCCTGCTTCATCCAGGCCCCCCCCCCCCCCCCCCCGTGTCTGCTCCCGGCTTAGGGGATTCTGCTGGGAGGGGGGAAGGGAAGGGGAGGGGAGTGCAGGAAGAGGGGAGGTTTTTGATCACGGAGCCTGGGGGAACCGCTGTGCGTTTATATAGTAATTCAATTGAACGCCCAGGCAACGAGCACTTCTAAATAGATATGTGGGCAGGATTTGAAGCTGAGAAGGCGGACCCCTGCCCTCAAGCAATCGACAATCTAGTCAGGGCGGTGTGCGCTCTGACAATTAAATCAGGGCAGAATACAGTCAGGGTTGCTGAGAGGGAGCCCGTTTCTCATTCTCTCAGCACTCATCCAACAAATATCTGTGGAGCACAGCCAGTAGAAAAATCTCACTGATACCATCATGTACACAAAATGCAACTTCTTTTCTTCTCTAGCTCAACTGAATTTTTCTTCGGAATCCCCACTGTGGCTGCCCATGGCCGGTACTGAATCTCAGTCTCCTTGAATGCGCTCCTGCGTTCCAAATATTCCCGGGGTTTGGGCTCAGGCTAAGGGGCTTACAGGGGCCAAGTTGTGGCATGTCGGGTTGGGAGGGTGGCGATCTGTCACTGTCACCTGTCCCCAGTGGTCCTCAGGGATGCTGTGCCCCACGTGGTCTTCAGTTATTGTCCTCATCAGGCGTTTGAGGAAACGCCGAGGCTGCCCATGTCTCCTTCTGCCTGGGCCACTTCTTCTCAGGGACACCCCTGGCTGGTGAGGGCTTCGCCTGAGACGTGAGGCATAAATCTCCCCTGTGGTTAGACCCTGCGGGCCTGTCTGAGCTGTCCCGGCCTCCTCCAGGGCTTGGCAGGGGTGCGCAGGGCTGCCCTGTACGGTTGTACAGGTTGTGCACCTGGTGGAAGGGCACCAATTAAGGGCTGGATCCAGCCTGCGCTCCAGTTGCCAAGCTGTGCGCCCCGAAGGGGTGCCTTTTCCTAGTTCACACAAGGGCGCCCTCGGAGCTGGCAGCGGCTCCAGCAGGGACAGAACTCCTTTGTCTGGGAATGCACCGCCAACCGCCATCGATTGGTTCCTTTTCAACTCTCCTCCTTTTTGACAGTTCAGAACATTATTTTTCAACCTGGGAAGCAGGAACGCCTCCTGATTTCCTCCAAGTCTTTGCCCTTTCTGTGTGTTCTTTCTGATCCTCTCGGGGCCTGAGCTTTTGAATTCGCACATGTACACAAGGGACGTGTTTTTTTCTTGCTTTCAGCTGTCACATCCTTTCCTGAGACCTGGGCTCAGAAATACCTTGCTGTCTAAAGAGGAAAGAGCAAAAGAAGAAAAGAAATCCTGGGAGGGAAGCATGGGCTAATATTTTTAAAGTATAATCCCGCAACGGCAGCTAGTCTGGGTTGATTTGACAAATATTTATTGAGCATATGCTACGTGCCAGCCCCCTCCCCGGACACTGGGACAAGGCGCCCAGCCGTGAGTGAGGCAAACATGGTCTCTGCTCTCACCTTCAGGACAGCGTATGTGCAGCAGGGGGGTCAGGAGGTGAGGGGTGGGAATCAGAGAAAGTGGGAGAGAATGTCAGATGCAGGGAACTGCATTAGGAGAGACTCTCAAAATAAATGCACTCGTTGGTGCATGAATGCATTCGTCAAATAGTCCCTGAGGTTTGCACTGTGCCAGGCGCGGGGCTCAGCTCTGGGGGTCACAGAGAAACAGACAGGCCTGGCCCCTGCCTTTGGGGAGCAAACATGGGCTCTGGACCTCTGGAGGCGGGTAAGGCTGACCCCTGAGGAGTGTGGGGAGATGGGGGCCGCGTCACAGTGGACCAGAGCCACAGAGATGGTGGTGGGTCAGTCTGGGCTCTGCAGAGAAACAAGGCCAATAGGATTTATTTTTATATATAACATATATTTTATAAATACCTGTAGGGTTTCACATTTGATGAGATACTCTATATTTTAAATACAGATAACAAAATACATGAATTATTGATGTAACATACCCTTTCAAATGTTGTCTTGCCAACATTTATTATTCCTTCTAGAATTCCTGATTTTTAGATTGACTCAGAGCAGCCTCTATGACTCTTCCTTTAAAAAAATTTTTTTTTCAACATCTTTATTTATTTTTGAGAGACAGAGCATGAGCGGGGGAAGGGCAGAGAGAGTGGGAGACACAGAATCCGATGCAGGCACCAGGTTCTGAGCTGTCAGCACAGAGACTGACGCGGGGCTCGAAGCCACAAGCCGTGAGATCATGACCTGAGCCCAAGTGGGATGCTTAACCGACTGAGCCACCCAGGCGCCCCTGTGACTGTTTCTTACTGTCCGCCTTTCTGTTATTTTGCACTAAGAATTTCTCTTATGTTCTTAAATGCATAGTTACACATTTAAAACATTTTTTAATGTTAATTTATTTTTAAGAGAGACAGAGCATGAGTGAGGGGAAAGGCAGAGAGAGAGGGAAACACAGAATCCGAAGCAGGCTCCAGGCTCCAAGCGGTCAGCACGGAGCCCAACGCAGGGCTCGAACTCACAGGGCTTGAGATCATGACCTGAGCTGAAGTTGGATGCTCAACCAACTGAGTCACACATTTTTGAACTTCTTACAGTATTTTTTATCCAGATTTATTAGGAGTGGGGTGTATTTTGCCATATCTAGTCTGCTCTACTTCCAGAAATGGAAATCTGTGTCCTACTCTAGAATTGTGAATTTTTTAAAGTCATTTTGTTTTGCTTGTTTGTTTTCTTTCTCCCGTATTGGACACAGAGGGCCTGGGTCTCCTCTGTTTTGCTCACTGGTGTCACCAACATGGTGCCTGGCCCTCCGCCCCCTGCCTCCCAGCCACTCAATAAGTGCTCGCCGAAGACACGAGTTACACAGCACTCTCTCACGGCTATAAAAGCATGTTGTAAACTATAGACCTTTATCTTACTGTTTTTATTTATTTTTGAAAGAGACACACACACAGTGTGAGCAGGGGAGAGGCAGAGAGAGAGAGAGAGACAGAATCTGAAGCAGGCACCAGGCTCTGAGCTGTCAGCACAGAGCCTGACATGGGGCTCGAACTCGTGAACCGTCGGATCATGACCTGAGCCAAAATCAGATGTTCAATTGACCAAGCCACCCAGGAGCCCCGACTATAAACCATTTTATAGACCACATATATAGACATACAGGTCACCTGTGCCTCCTGAATCAGCTCCTGCCGCTCTGAAATCCCCGGGACTCATGCCCCCCAGGACAGTCGTGGCGACCCCCTGGTGGACCCAGAAGCCAGCGCTGCCGTCTCCGCCTGGGACTGGGCTTCCAGGCACAGCCCGCCCGAGAGCTAGAACCTTGGGCCATGTCTGGGAGAGCGGAAGCAATAAAGTTGTCAAGAGATGGGGCTCCTGGGTGGCTCAGTCGGTTAAGCATCCAACTGTGCGTCTCATCTCAGGTCGTGATCCCTCGGTTCGTGGGTTCGAGCCCCGCATCGGGCTCTGTGCTGACAGCTTGGAGCCTGGAGCCTGCTTCGGATTCTGTGTCTCCCTCGCTCTCTGCCCCTCCCCTGCTTGTGTTCTGTCTCTCAAAAATAAACAAAACATCAAAAAACATTTTTAATAAAAAAATTTTTTTAATTTAAATCATTAAATTAAATTAAATCTTAAAATAGCCACAAAACTTCATCTTCAATTGCCCTGCCTCGACCCCATTGCTTTATGCCCGACCACAGATGACCCACAAACATGCAAATTCTGCTGGCATCTCACACGGAAATAGAAACGCAATATTGAACCCTTGTTAACGCATTTAGACGGATCTTTGCTGAAAATACGTCTGCTCAGCAAAGGATGTTGCTTCCTCAGGGAAAACCGGCATCTTGTCGGAGGCACGGAGCCCCTGGTATTTTTCCCCCCTTAGTGGCAAAGGTCGCTTTCAATCACCTCATCACAAGGTTTCACAGGTATAATTGGATTGATCAGCTTCAAAACTCTCAGAAGGCAGAATGGCTCCCTGGTCCCACGCCTTAGGGAGCAGAGGTGATTCTGGGGGCCGTAAACTTGAAACCGGGTTATGTGGAGCCTCAGGGTTTGAACACAGGACACTCAGATTCCTCTGACACGTGGGGGAGGGGCCGGATGGATGGCCCCACTTAGGGTAGAGCCGTGGTACTTCTGGCCAGTGTACACATTGGGTTTCTGCCTGATAGTTCACTAGAAATAAACCAGATGGGACTTTTCTGCTGGAAAAGGTTTGCCACAGCCCACTAGCCTCCGCCGGGGGCCCTCGGTGGGGCTGCGCCGTCCCTGGTGGGGGCGTTTTGTGTATCTGCGGGGCGTTTGGTTGCCGTGATGAGGATGCTGACATTTAGTGGGAGGGAGGGGGAGGGGAGAACCCGGTGTTCCGGAAGGTGCGAGCAGAAACCGACGCGGCGAATCTCTCCCACGATCTAGACCAGATCCTATACCTTACAAATGCTGCTGATACACACATTCTGTTTCAGCTGTTTTGTTTCAAAATATGCGGCATTATCGGGGGGGGGCGGGGGGAGCTTTCATGGGGGACTTTTTGTACCTAGCCTTGTTCACCATCGCGACAACGGCACCCCACGGGCTCTGAGGGGCTTTGGACCCTGAGTGTCCTCTCCTTGCGGGCACGTAGTGGGTGGCATTTCCCCAGACCCACGTGGCTTCTTCGGGCCAACCACGTGTGCGCGGCCGTGCAGCACTTCCGCTGGAAGTTTCAGAAGCCCGTGACTCTTGTCCACAGAGGGGTATCGTCTGGGTGCGTGTCTAGGCGGACCCTCTGCTTCCCGGCTGGGTCCACACAGAACACATGGGAGGCTGTGATCTGGGCTGTTGGCGGCCAAGCCCCGCGTGTCCGGACGCGCAGCCGCGGGCCCAGCACCTGCGCGCGTGAGCGCCGCCTGCCGGCGAGTGGGTGCGGAGGGGCGAGCCGCTGACTGCTCCGCCCGTCCTCCGGGGCATCACATGAAATATTGAAGAACTTTTTATTTTACTATAAAAAAAAACCTTTCTTTTTTATCTTTATACGTACTATATAGTTAAGACATGATAATAAATTTTTTAAATGTTTTAATGTTTTTTATTTATTTTTGAGACAGAGAGAGACCGAGCATGAGTGGGGGAGGGGCAGAGAGCGAGGGAGACACGGAACCCGAAGCAGGCTCCAGGTTCTGAGCTGGCAGCACAGAGCCCGACACGGGGCTTGAACTTACGAACTGTAAGATCATGACCTGAGCTGAAGTCGGTCGCTTAACCGACTGAGCCACCCAGGCGCCGTAGGAATGTTGTGTTTAAATAAACCAGTTCAATAACCAAAAGTAACTGGTTAATGAATTAATTAATGTTTTAGAGAGAGTGCAAGTGCAGAAGAGGAGGCAGCGGGGGCAGGGCGGGATCTCAAGCAGGCTCCACGCTCAATGAGAAACCCAATTCCGGGCTTGATCCCACAATCCTGGGATCATGACCTGGGCTGAAATCAAGAGTCGGACACTCAACCAGCTGAACCACCCAGGCGTCTGAATAATCAAAAGTAATTAAGGAGAAATTCCATTCTTGAATTTCTTGAAAGACATTAAAAGGGCTCTCTCTACACAAGCCGCACCAATATCTACTCCAGTGGTCTTTCCCCATCTATGTCCCCCGCCTCAAGCCTGCAGTCGAACCTTTCTTCAAAGTCCCAGCCAGTGCAGCCCCCACCTCTTCCTCTCCATCCCCCAGGACTTTATTATATACATCAAATCAGCGTCTCTCCCAGCAAGTAGAAAATGGCCTTCCTCTTTAGGAAGGGGTAGGGGGGAAGACAAATAATCAAAAGATAGTCTTCGCCAGGCCCAGGGGAGGGAGATGTTGCCGACGCACCCTCCCAGTGGGTCAGAGTCTCTGGAAATGGAGCTGGCTGCCTGAGCGGAAGTGAGCTCCCCATCACCAGACACAAACCAGAGTGGACTGAATGCCCGCCGGCTGGGACCGTGCTACTCAATCAGCAACATTAATCACAAGGCTCGGTGCCAGGCACAGCGAGACCAAGAGAAACAAGAATATAATTGAACAAAAATCTCTAGCTTCGGGCAGTTTGCAATCTAGGAAGAGAGAGGGAGGGAGGGAGGAGTGTGCGCAGGGTACCGGGGAAAGCAGAGCGGGGAGACAGGATTGAAGTTCCCAGAGGACATCAGGGAAGGCTGGGTGTTGAAGGGCGGGCAGGATTCTATCGTCCCCGTGCAGGGTGGAGGCGGGAGGGGGGAGCGTGTGCAGCGTGGGGGGTTGGGATGAAGCAAATCCCTTGTGGAGACAGTTTGGTGCAAAGGAGAAATGAGCGGTGGTGAGAGGGGACTCTGCGGGGGTGGGAGCAGGGTCGGGTGTCCCAAAACACCGGGTGTTGAGGAGACGGCTTGAAGTCCCAGGTGAGAGGAAGCGTGTAGGCAGAGGCGATGGGGTCGGGATGGGCTGTTGAAGCCCCGAGACCAGCCAGCCCCCACATTCCCAGGAACCGACTCCTTAGACTAAATGTCTCTCCGTAGGCATCTTGTTGGTCCTGGGTCTTGTGACTGCAGTAGCGACCACCCTCCCTACTCCCAGGTGGGGAAACCGAGGCAGGGCTCAGGGCGTTTGTCTCGGATCACGCAGCCCAGGAGAAGAGCTGGACCGATGCCGGGGCCCCAGCGGGTCCCTGCCTGGCGGAAAGCGCAGGGCGGCGTCAGAAGCGTGGCGTGCCTCACCAGCCTGGGGACAGATGGGCTCCCTCTCCTACACTTTTCCAAGTAAGACCAGCTGGGGCCTCCACTTACAAATCAGCAGGACGTCCAACTGTTCCATCAGGGCCTCCTTCCTTCTTCCCGAACAGACCCAGAGCCCAGTGGCTGAGTCCAAGGCGGGGGGGAGGGCCCATCCGGTTATAAATGTGGGTGGGAGGTGGCCGGGAGGTCCCCCTCTGTCCTCCTGCGGCCCCCTTCAGGGCTACCCCGGTCACTAGCCACACGGTTGTGATCTCCATCTCTCTCTCTCCTGGTGGAGGCAGGGGGGCACTGATGGTTCCTTGTTTGGAGACCGTGTCTCGGAGTCCTGGCCTCCATCCTGCAGGTGCCCTGAGGCAGAGCCGATGACATTCGATGATACTCCCCAGGACAGACTCGCTAACCCACCAGTTGAAGCCAAGAGACCAAATCCCCGGCTAAATGTCTACAGGCTCGGCTGGCGAGAATCCTAAGCTGTGGGTGATGCTCCAGAGGCTGCTGGGTTGGCCAGAGCCGGGTCACTGGTATCTCACCTCTCACCTAATGTGAGGGTGTCTATGAGAGGTCACTAAAGAACTCTCTGGAGCGGAAGTAAATCGCTCCAGGGGACTTGAGCTCACTGCCCCTCGGTGGAGACTTGGATTCTTTTACATGGCGGCTTCTCTTAAAAAAAACAAAAGATCCAATCATGTACCCCAATATGTTTAACTCACCAAATGAAACACTTACTGTTCTGACTCCTATTTCACTCCAAAATATAACGATTTAAAACACAACAGTTCAATATTTCATTGTTGCCTTTCATGGCTCTTGGGGTTGACAGGGCTCAGGGTCACTCGCTGGCTCTAGGTCTGCTACTCTATAAGTCACCTTCTCCTCCAGCTCACAACAAGGCTGCCACTGCTCCAGACATCACATCTTCACCCAACAGCCGAAGAGAGGAAAAGGCAAGTCTTTGTCTCAAGTCTTCTTCTGACAAGAAGTAATTCCTAGAAGCCCTTTCCCTCCACTCTGACATATCGCTTCTCAGCCCGAATTTTCCAGGACTTAATCACATGCCTGTGCCTAAGCCAGTCTCGGGGAAGACCGCCATGGTGGGCCGAGGGCAACTGTACCCCACTTCTGGGCTCAGACTGGGGTCTTCCTCCCTGAGCATCATCCAAACCAACGGGAGACTCAGGGCAAGGAAGGCGATGGGCCAGAAGCAACAGTGTTGGCCACGAGGACAGAGCTAGAGGATACAGGCTCCACGCTCCGCCGGGCGCCCGGACGCGGGGACGCTCAGCGAGGGCGGGAGTCACCCGGAGCAGACTGAGGCGTGACTGTGAAGGCGAAGACGGTGTTACCCAGCCCTTACTTGTCACCCACCTGCCTCTTCCCAGGGTGTGATCCGGGGCAGATGAGTGCCTTGGTCTGGGCCTCCGTTTCCTCGTCTGTGAAATGAAAGTAATGATTTTCTTAGGACCCTGAGTCCTCCGTGGGGACCAAAGGACTGCACATCCGTCACAGGCCTGGAGCGGCGCCCCGCGTTTCTGCTCGGTCTTCGCCATCAGTAGTAACGAGCGAGTTAAGGGAGCAGCCTGGCAGGGAGACGCCAGAGGAATTCCCTGAACTCACGTCTGTCCTCGGTGAAGGGTCCCAGGCTGAGTTTCCCCCAGAGAGAGCGTGGAGAAAGAGCCCGCGTCAGGAACACTCGGCCACGCCAGGCTCTTTGCTGAGAGGCCCACAGACCATGTGGGAAGAGATGGGTGCAGCTGGGTCCCCCTCTGCCCTGGCCCGCTGAGCACTGAGGGTCAGAGAGGGGATCTGAAGCCAGGGAGGCTGGGATCTGGGTCCCTGGGCACGAGGAGGCGGGAACCCTAGGTCCTGTCTCACCACAGCCTGCTGAGTGGCCTCAGGAAAATGTCTGCACCTCTCTGAGCTCCGGCCTCCCATCTGCTCCACTGGGCTAATTATTGAGCCAACAGTGGGGATTGCACATTAGAGCCTTATCCAACTCCGAAGAATTATGAGACGGGCAGGACCACCCCCTCCCCCAGCCCATCCGAGTTCAGGGAGCGCTTGGGATCGCTTCGCTCAGATTTGGTTTACAGAGGAGAAAACTGAGGCCCAGGGAAGGTACACCTTGATCTGGACCCCCACGCCCGGCCCCTTCTTGCCAGTGGGCTTTGTGTGTGCACACGGGTGGGCGTGGGGGTGCGTGGTAGGGTCGCTGCCCTCAGTCTGCCTCTCTGTTTCCTCCATCTTGCTCTCTCTTTTCTCCACGTCTTCCCTGTATCTCTCTTCCTTCTCTTCGAAACTTCTTCTTTTTTTCCTCCTCTGCTTGTGTTTGTCTCCATCTCTCTCCGTGCATTCCTCCCTTTGTCTCTGCCTCATTCTTGTCTCTGTCTCTTTCTTGTCTCTGCCTCTTTCTTGTCTCTGCATCTCGGTGTCTCTAGGTCTCTGCCTCTCCCAGCCAGGCTCTATGCCTCCCTGCCCCCAATCCCGCAACTTCTCTGTGGTTTTCTAAACAGTTGACAATAAAAATAAAATGTTTGCAAGCAGGCAGGGGTGAAGACAGGCTGTCATCCCTGGTGTCGGAACTTAGAGAGGGGTGCAGGCCCCGCCTCAGAGAGGAGGAGGGCTCGCTGCGTGACCTTGGGGCTCCCTTGCATTGCCCACGTTCCGCTTCTAAGTGGTGAGACGGCCCACAGTCCGGGTAAAAATAGCCCGGGGAGCTGTGGCCGGTCTCCAGACTCCTGCCCGCCGGGGTCTCTGGAGAGACGGGCCAGGTCCGGTTTCTGGGTCCTTCAAGCCCGGCACCAGCCTGCATCCCAGCCCTCACACGGATGGACCATGAGAGCTCCATTCTCTTCACTGCTCCTGCCATTCTCTGTGAGCTCCTGGGGCCTGGGGGCGGGTACAGGGGTGGGGCTGGGCTCCGCCCCCATGATACCCTCGCCAGGAATACTCCTAACAATGACAGCTCACATTCACCAAGCACTCAACACTCGTCACCTGGCACATTCTAAGTGCCCTACCCATATTATGAGGTCATCTAAGCTTCCTTCTTGCCCCGTGAGGCGTGCCCTTTCTGCCATATCCATTTTATGGACGAGAAGACTGAGGCTCAGAGAGGTTAACTGACTTGCTCAAAGTCACAGAGCACTGTTTGGGGGAGCTGGAATTCCAGCCCAAGGAAGTAGTGGATGAACAGGGGAGTAAAAGTTTGGCATTTGAGCACGGTAGGCAGGGGCCGCCATTGTTTGACTTGGGCCACCAAAGGCCGCTGAGCTCCTGTCTTGGGCCCACGACTCCTCTCAGATTCCCATTCCAGGGGCCCGTGGTGCTGGGAGCCTGGGATACGCAGTCACACTCCAAGCCTGCCCCTTCCCAGCCGAGTGGACTTGGGGGCATCCCTTTTCCTCTCTGAGCCTCAGTTTCCCCATCCATGAGAGAGAAAACCTGACTGATGGGTCAGCAGTTCATTGACTCGATGATCCTTCCAGGGGCTGGTGGGGTTGGATCCAGTTGGCAGGGAGCGAGGGGTCCGAGGCTGAGAGCAGCCTGAAAGACCATAACGTAGAACTGGGTTTCTTTGGGGCAGGATACAGAAAACGTGTAAGAAATACAAAGAGGATCACAAGGGGACCTGAGGAAGGGGACCTGAGGTTCTCGCGTCTACCCAAAGGGGGCTGGCCAGGGACGCGAGAGCAGTGTTCCGACTGAAAGGGCACAAGGGCAGAGGTGGCCCTGCGGACGTGCTGGGCAGGGCGGCCAGCCCTTGGATGCCAGCCAAGGCTGTCCGGGCACAGCCTTCCTGGAGCTGGTGATAAGTACGTCCTGGGAGCAGCTGCCAGAGGGGACAGGTGCAGGGGAGGAGGCGGCCCCAGGGCTCAGGCTGAGTCATCCTTCGGGGCCGGGGCTGGGGTCTGGGAGCCAGAGGGGAGAGGGCTCTTTCTACAGGGAGAGGAGGCAGAAGTGGGCAAGTCATCTGGACACATGCCTGGACGCATCGGCAGGAAGGGCAGGGAGCTGGGGGGTCTGTGCCCACCCTTCCCCTGCCAGCTTCACCCCTTCCCTTTCCTCCCCAGGCCCCTGTTATCTGGCGGTGGGACCCAGGGCCTCCCCCAGCTCCTCTGCCACTCCTACCTGCCCCCCTCCACACCCACAAATGCCCCTACCCCCTCAGCCCTCCTCTGACCCCCAACTCCTGCCCCCTGGGCCCCTGAAGCTGTCAGGCACTCTGGGCTCCAGACCTAAGAGAATAGCTCGGGGTCTTTGGCACCAAACAGAGTCCAAATCCATCCGCCATCTCTGAGCTGGGTGACCTTGGTCATGTTACTTGACTTCTCTGAGCACGGTTCCCTGGCCTATAAAATCAAGAGAGCCCTCTACTCCAAAAGGTGACGATAAGGCTTCAAAAACAGGTGCTTTCAAAGGACTCCATTTATAGACATGTCCGGAAGAGGCAAACCCATAGAGAGAGATGGTAGATGAGTGGGTGCCCAGGGCCGGGGCAGGGGAGGAGAGGGAATGGGGTGCGGGGTTTCTTTTTGGGGTAATGAAAATGTCCTAAAATGGATGACTCTGAATATATGCAAACCGCTGAATTGTACCCTTTAAGTGGCTGAAGGGCACGGAATGTGATTTCGAAGTCCAAAAAGCTAGTTTAAAAAAAAAAAAGGAGATGCCCGTGGTGTGGCTGACACCTGTGGGCGCTCAGCTGTCACACGTCCTGGGCATGTGTGGGGGTGCCTTGGCCAGAGCGCAAGTCATTTTCAAGAGGGTGGATATGCTGAAGGTCAGATGAGGCGACCTTGGGGGGAAAAGCAGGGTGGGCCCGTCTGCTGCCCTCAGGAGGAGGCCACCGGAGTCGGGGTGACGTGGGGCAAGGACCCGGGACTCAGCCACCGCCAGTTTGCCTCCCAGCTCTGCGGCTCTGTGGCTGGCTGTGCGGCCTTGGGCAGCTTGCTCAACCTCTCTGGCTGCAGTTTCTCCTGAGGAAATGGAGGTGGTGGTCCTCCCCGTCCTTACCTCACAGGGCTGCTGTTGGGATAAATGGAGTAATCTGTGCAGAACAGGTAGGACGGGGCATCCTGGGTGCTCGGGAAACGAGGGCTCGTTCTCTTGCTGGTGGAGGGAGGAGGGAGGGGGAGGACTGAGCAAGCAGACGGCCCCGAACCCAGTCCTGCTCCTGCCTGGTGGGACCTGTCCGCCACGCGGCTCGAGCAGCAGGCTGCTCCGGGCCAGTGCACTGTCCTCCCCCCAGTGACGCCCCTGCGTGATATGACAGTGCCTCTTCTCGGGGTCCTCATCTCCTCACCTGCCCACAGAGGGAACCAAACCAAAAGAAGCTTAAGGTCCCTGTTTCTGGTGGCCTTCGCCTCCTCCCTTGCCCTGTGCACCCCTTGAGCACCCATCTTTGGCTCTAGGATTTGTCCCTCCCTTACCCAGCGTCCTGGGTCCTCAATTTTCACTTCAGCTGAACTTCTGCCTCGATGGAGGCCTCAACACGGATTCACTTTGGCCTGGATGAGCGACCTTTGGTCAAATCCTGGCTCCGGGCCTCAGTTTTCCCCACTAGAAAACATCTGTTTTCTTTGTCTTCCAGGGAATGACAAGGATGAACCCTCACAACCAGGGACAGGAAGGGACTACATGTGACACGGATTTCAATCCCAACTCTGATGCTTACGGACCCTCACCACATCCAGCCTGTGCTTGCATACCTCTGGAGTGGCGGGGAGCTCACTACCCATTGCAACCCTTTCCGTCCACTTGCTTCGCAACAAGAACTGCTGTGTCTAACAGGTGACACACAGCGGCAGGTGTCAACGATTCAACAATAATGAGGGGCAAAGTGACACAGAGGTAAGGACCTTGTTCGGGTCTGAAGCCTCTTTCCTCTTCTTATGAGCTCTGTGTAGCCCCTCTGAGCGACTGTAAATGGCAGTCACCACAGACATCTTGTAAGGTCCCTGGAAAGGTCACCGCTGGCGGGTCAAGTGCACACGACCATTTGTCTCACGTCAGGCCCCTTCGTTCTTGGTCCTCATTCCAATTGTTTTCAGATGACTTTTGCAAAGAGGGTAATGAAGCTGCCTGAGGTCACATGGTGCAGGTGACCGGTAGACCCCCACCTGTGCCCAGGCACCGTGCACCTCGCACTCGAGGGTCCGGCTCTGTGCAGCCCTGCGCCCCTCTTGTGAACCGTGAGTAAGCACTCCGTGTTCCCCAGGAGACGCCGTGAGTCTCCTATTCTTAGAGGTCAAGAAGGTTCTGGTGGTTTTCCAGAGTTATTTTTAGCCCTGCCCCCACCTTATTGTTCTAGATGCAGAGAACGGAGCCTCTGAGGTCCCGCGAGTGCCCCGCCAGCACCCGGGGCTGTGTAACCTTAGCAGCCCTGCTAAGGAGCGCGGATGACAAGCTGGCTGGAATCTGAGCCCTCTGACCTGCCCCGCTCCCATGGGGACTGGGCTTCACGGGGGGGGGGGGGGGGCGGGGGGAAGGACTCAACAGAAGCTGCCCTCCCCCACCTGTGTCCAGTCCAGCTGGCATCCATGGGGTGGGGGGTGGATAGGGCAGTGCTCCGAGGGGCTGAACAGGAGGAGCAGCTATGGGCAATGAGCTCTGCCATGTTCCACCCAGCTCCAGGGTCAGCCTCCACAGAGGCACGCGGCCTGCAAGAGGGACACCGGGCCCCCAGGGACTGGGCGAAGCGGGAGGGGTACCAGGAGAGAACCAGAGCCACCCGGGCGTGTAGCAGGGAATCCTGTGGCTGCCTACTGTCAGGGAGCAAGTCCAAGTTCTGCTGGTGTGATGCTGGGTCAGTTATTTAACCTCACTATACCTGGTTCCTCATCCATCAAATGGGCACAGAGTAATGGCCATCTTACAAGGTTTTGGTGCTGATTTACTACGAATCAGACATGTAAAACTCTTAGCACAGTGCCTAGCAAAGAGACAGGGCTCATGGTGGGAGCTGTTGTTATATACCCACATACTTATGCCGCAAATATTTAGTAAGTGTTGAATGCATTACCTATTGCTTCATAACAAAGTACTCCAAGGCTTTAAATCATCAACATTTGTTTATTTATTATCTCACAGTTTCTGTGGGTCAGGAATCTGGGAGCAGCGTGGCCGGGTGGATCTCTCTGCGGTCTCTCAGGAGGCTGCATTCAGAAGGATGTTGGTGGGGCTGCACTCATCCGAAGGCTGGACTGGGGCTGGAAGGACCCACATCCAAGATGGCTCCTTCACAGGGCGGGCAAGTTCATGCTGGCTGTTGGCTGGGGGCTCAGCTCCTCACCATGTGGGCCTCTCCACGGGGCTGCCTGAGGGTCCTCATCACAGCTGGCATCCCCAAGGCAGGTGGCCCAAGACAGCGAGGTGGAGATGCAATGTGTCTGATGACTTAGCCTTGGAAGTCACACTCTGCAGTCACGCAACTGGTGACATACGTCCCCCCTGCTCAGTGTGGGAGGAGATGACTCAAAGGTGTGAGTGCAGGAGGTGAGGGTCTCTGGGATCTGTCTGGTGCTACGCCTCATGGATGAAACACCTACCCAAATCACAGTTCTTGCTTACACAGCTAAGTGTGTCCGTGTGTGTGTGTATGTGTTAAATGCAAAAAACAAGAGAGCAAATGCAAAGAAACACTCTCTAGAGAAGACAAGCAAGGTGGCATGGTGGTGTTCAGCAGAGTGGTCAGAGGGACGAGGGGCTGAGGCCCAACGGAGCAGCAAGCCTGCCACAGGAGTGACAGTGTGGTGGGGGAGGGGCGGGGAAGGGGACAAGGTTATTCCAGGCAAAAGGAACAGTGTCTGTGCACCATGGGAGGAGGTGGTGTGGCAGCCGCTGGGGCCAGCCTGCCCCGCTCTCATGCTCATTTGCCTCCCTCTTTGGCCTCAGTGTTCTCATCCATCAATCGGGATAATAACAGTTCATACCTCCTGTGGGGTTGAGGGGACTCGGGGCGGGGGCACCTTCAGAAAGGCCCTCAGCACAGCCAGTGCCTGGTGCTAAGTGCTGGGGACCCTGAGTGCCTGATATCATTCAGCACTGGCCTTCGGGCTGACAGAGACCAGGGCTGGTTGTGGCCCCGGGGGGACGCAGGGGGTCAGGGGGCACGCGGTGGTGATCCCTCTAAACCTACAGAGGAGGCTCACATGGGAAGGCCTCCCTCAGGAGCAGCACAGGAGTCTGGAAGTTGAGGCAGGGGACACGGGCGGGACAGGAGCCCGCAGGGTTGTAAGGGAGCAGGAGGCTGTTCGGTGAAGTGTCAGGAGCTGAAACCCTGGACTCTGGAAATGAGGAAGGACGTGAAGGAAACAGGCCGGAGTGAGGAGAGAGGGTGGGCCTTGAACATCACATTTGAATGGGCTTTGAGGTTCAGTGGGGATCAATGAGCAGGAAAGGGATAGGGACAGATTGATTTGTGTTCTAGAAGCTTCCTCTGGCTGCAAGGAGGAGGGAGAGGGCAGTGAGGCCAGTGGAAACGCAGGCTCAGGGTGGAGATGGTGAGGCCTGACCCAGGGCAGCGGACATGGGGGTGGAGGGGGTGGAGGGAGGCCGAGGAGGGGTGGGGGAAGGAGAAAGCAAGGCCTCTACCCAGACTACCCTCCTTCCCAGGGGAGGTCCTAATCCGCTCCCCCCCCACCCTCTCCCCAACTCTGAGGTAACCCCCTTATAAGCATGAGGTACAGGACCCGTTCAGCATCCCTTCATTACGGCACTTATTTCCCTGGTGGCTGTCATTCATGGAGTCCCAGCCGTAGGCACTCAGTAATTGCTAGCCACTCTTTTTGCAAGCAGAGCATCGGCAGCTAGATCTGCCCAGCTTCGGAGCCCCTGGTACCCCCCTCACCCCTCCCCGTCGGAGCCTCAGGGATCCATCTGGTCCTGGTCTTGTGATCTGTCACCTGGTTTTCTTCCCTGCTGGGCCTCAGGGTCCTGCAGAGCAGGAGCCAGGTCGGTCTCAAGGTCCCCAGCACCCCTCAGGGGGCAGGGTCAGAGCAGGTGCTCAGCGACTGCTGAATGAATTTAGTGCCTTGAGAGCAGGGACTACGTTTGCCTCTAAGAATCATGGGATTTCCTCAACTGCAAGGACCCCAAGGGATGGAAGATGATCGGAAGTTCTGCCGTACTGGGTCTCCTGGTACCTCTGCGGGTCCCTGAGGCCCCCAGGGGAGCGGAGACCCTCCTCGGGGCCACTAGGTGGCGCCAGCGGCTCGCGGGTCCCCCCTGAAGGCGGTCCTCAGGAAGAATTTCCCTGGGGTCATGGGACCACAGCCACGTCTCCGTCCTGCGGCAGACCAGCCAGCCTCCGAAGGCAGGGTGTGTGGGGGCTGGGGATGGATGTTAGGGTCAGGCAAACTTGAACCTGGAGGCTCCACGGCAGGCCGTCCTCTTAGTGAGGGTCCTGGGTCTGCTTGGCTGTCAACGCACCTGGGCAGGTCACATGACCGGACACTTCCGGTTCTCCATCTGTGAAGTGGGATGGTGGCAAGTCTCTCGTCCTGGGGCACCGTGGATGGAGACCGAGTGACATCAAACACGGGTGATGTCCCTCCTGCCTCCTGCCCCGTGACCCAGAGCAAGCCTCAGTGAGTCCTGTCTGTCACTAGTCATTACTACTTACTTGTCTCCGAGTCTCCCCTGGGAAGAATCCCGGGCAGGATGCCCAGAGAGCTGGGTCCGCACTTGGCAAGTCCCTTCCCATCTCTGATCCTCCGTTGGCCTCAACCAGCCTTGAGAGATGCGGGTGTCATGGAAAAAATAAGGACCTGCAAGCTAGACTTGAGGGCCAGCCCCACCCACTTCTCCTCTTCCCAGCTGTGTGACCTTGGGCCTCTCTGGGCCTCTCTGATAATTGCCTAATTAGTTGTGATTATTTGTTCTAAGTCTGCCTACTTGGCGGCATTGTAAGTTCCATGAAGGCCAGGATTGTGTCTCTGCAGCCCACCTACGTTAATACTCAGCTCAGGGTCCGGCACAAAGTATGTCCTCAGTAAAATTATTATTATTATATTATTATCATTATTACTATTATTACCACTGCAATCGCTACATACATATATTCACTCAACAACAGTGCTGAGGTCTGCATTCCCAGCTTTCCCTGCGGTCTCTCTCACACGCCTCAGACATTATCTCTATTTCAAAGGTGAGGAAACAGGTCCGGAGAAGGTGGGTCCTTCCCCAGGGTCACATGGCTACAAAGCGTCCCAAGCTGGGATTTGAAACTGAGCTCCACGACAGATTCGTGTTGACAGATGGAGTAAAAGGGAAAATGACGTGGAAGGATCTTCGCATCCTAAAACCCGAACCCCTGTGGTGTTACCTTACGTGGCAGAAGTTCTCAGGTGTGACTAAGGGAAGGCTCTTGAGACAGGGAGATTATCTAGGATTATTCACGTGGGCCCGAGGTAATCCCAAGGACTCATCTTTTTTTTTTTTTTCAAATTTTTTTAACGTTTATTTATTTTGAGAGAGAGACAGAGCATGAGCAGGGGAGGGGCAGAGAGAGAGGGAGACACAGACCGAGGCAGGCTCCAGGCTCTGAGCTGTCAGCACAGAGCCTGATACGGGGCTCGAACCGGTGAGCGAGATCATGACCCGAGCAGAAGTCGGATGCTCAGCTGACTGAGCCACCCAGGCGCTCCGTCCCAAGGGTTCATCTAAGAGGGAGCCAGAAGCATCAGAGTGGGAAGGCTTTGGGACGGCACAGGCAGAGAGACAACCCCACATGATGTGAGAGCGAGGAGGGCGTGCGTTCTAGAAAAGACAAGGGAAAGGCTTCTCCCCTCTAGTTTCCAGAAGGAGCCAGCCCCATTTTCTCCCAGGGAGACTGGTCTAGGGTGTCCGTCCTCCGGAACTACATGGTGATAAATGTGTGTTGTGTTAAACTACCACATGTATCTGGTAATCTGTTAGAGCAGCAACAGGAGACTAATAGACAGACAAGATAATGTCCCCAAAGGCCCTTGCATACAGATAGAGCTCACTAAATGCTCCCTCCTTGCCAGCCCTAACCCTCTTTCTTCATCCACCTGTAACAAAACCGCAGAAGGGGAAAGGACTTCCTGGAGCTTGCAGCTCGACCAGCCCATTTTACAGATGCGGAGCCTGAGTCACAGAGGTGAGTGGGAGGAGGGAGGGTGCTGTCTCCTGGGCTGGTCCAGGGACTGCTTGCTCTGTTCTTTCGGACACCAATACTGGGCGGCCAGAGCAGAACAGGCTATCCCAGACCCATTTCCTAGGTGAGGAAACCGAGGCCCGGAGCTGCCCAGGAGAGCTGCAACTCCATCTCCGCACTGACAGGACATGGCAGACCGGAACTCCTGGGAGTCCTCCTCCTCACAAGGCCCTCCCCTCCCCTCCAGAGGGCCTCCTCCGTATCTATCCCCAGCAGACAGGGGCCAGCGGGGTCTGGGAAAGCCACATCAGGAGCAGTCCAGCTGTGGCGGAGGAATTCGAGAGCAGCTCCTTGGTGGCCTCCAGCCTGGGAAAGCTCCGAGGCCTTCCTGTCCCCGCCCGCCTTGCCCCTCCCAGGCGGCTCCGACGGGACAGCTGTGAGAGGTTCCCTGGAGAGGCAGCATCCAGTGGAACTGGAGGGAAGAACCACCTAGAAAGGGGGGGGGGGGGCTTGATCCCTGATCCCGAGCCACTGGGTGGCACCTTTCCGGATTCCCCTAACCCAAGCCTGGGGCCCTGGACTCATCCAGGGGACCACGGGTCTCCCTACCCCGGCGTGTGAGGACACAGGGACACAAGCCCAGCTCTTCCGAAAGCATCCAGACCCCTGCCATCCTCACTTCTTGCAGGGCCAAAGGCAGGCTGCCGCCATCCCATTTCACAGATGAAGAAACAGGCTCCGAGAGAGGAGCCCCTTGCCCAAGGCCAAGGTCCCCTGTGGCTGCGCTGGGCCTCTGCTAACTCCATGAGCTCTTGAGGGATGCCCCGGCTGGCTGGGTGGCTCTCTGGTCCCAGCCTTGCTGCGGAACCAGAGCAAACGTGACCGCCCCACCCCTGCCCCGCCCAGGTCTGAGTCTGGGCTCTCTCCTCCGTGAACACAGAGACAAGAACACAGAGGTGGGGGCACCGTGGGGAACAAGTGAGTGAGCCGTGCACCCGGCCCCATCACTGCCTCCCCCCGTCGTGGTCACACCGCAGTTACTGAAATATCCGGGCACAAAAGTCCTGGCCTCGGAGCTGACATCCCCATCCGGGACGGACAGCTGACAAAGTGTGCACATTAAAGAGTGTGCTAGAAGGTAGTAAGTGCGGGTGCTGGAGGGATGCTGGGGCCCACGGACGCAGGCAGGTCATAGCGGATGCGAGGGCGTGACCACGTGGCTCCCTGGGGGGAGGTGCGACACAGAGCAAGGTGGGGGCTGCCCGGCAGTGCGTAGAAGCAGCACCAAGAGGCCAGCGAGCCCAAGCCAAGCCTGTGGGCAGCGGCGGGAGGCCCTGGGCTGGGCACGGGGCGGAGCCACGGACCACGGTGGCCAAGGGGCAGAAGGCCTATCACATGTGTGAAATGGAGTCATCTAGAGGTGTCCTTGGGGGCGCCTGAGTGGCTCAGTCAGTTAAGCATATGACTCGAGCTCAGGTCATGATCTCATGGTTCAAGGCTTCGGGCCCCGCATGCTGCTCGCGATTTCTCTCTCTCTCAAAATAAATAAACTTAAAAAAAAAAAAAAGGTACCCTTATTGTCAACTAAAGCCTCAAAGCCCAAAGCCCCTTGGACCCTGGGCTACCATCTGAGGGCAGGATGGCCCCCTCCACCACCCAGGACCCCTCCCCGTGGCCCCCCTCACTGTGCTGCTCCTGGCATTGAAGACCAGATGGGTGTAAGGTGTCAGTGCCAGAAGGGGGTTGTTTGGATGACGGGTTGAAGCAAGGAGTCTGGAGGGGGAAGACACCGTGGTGGAAAGCCGGAGGCTCCTCCCTCCTGGGGCAGCTCCCCTCCTGCTGCACAGCCCTGGTGACCGGGACGTTTTGTTCTTCTGGCCCAGATCCAGGGAGTCCCCAGGGGCACCCTCTGGGGTTGCCTTCGCCAAAGGCCTCTCCAGCTAAGGGCCCCTTCCAGGCTGTGGGGCTGCCACCACATCGGGCAGAAATGTGCCCAACTAGGGCAGCCGTCCCACCTGCAATCGGCATTGAGGAGTGTGTGCGGGTGGGGTCGGCCCTGTGCCTCTCTGTCCCCAGCCCTCCTCCTCTCCCGGGCGTCCATTCCCAGCACAGACATGGGGCACACTAACCCACCGCTCACTGCCCCACTCCCAGGGCTGCCCTGTTGGAGCAATTAACAAAATAAGCAGCTCTTCTTCCCCATTTCCCCCTCTTTCTTCTCCATTCCATGGACACCAGGGGCAGTCTGTGGCTGCCACTGCCCCCTCCTCAGCTTCAGTTCACGGGGAGGAAACAGCCACCGTTCATCTAGGCTCTGGTGTTCCATCCATCCTCCTCTCTATCCTCCTGCCTATTGGTCCATTTATCTGTCTGTCCACTCACTAACTCAGTTATCCACCCTCTGTGTCCATCTATCCACCACTGGGCTGAAAAGCCACCAGTCTGTCTGATTTCCATTGATCCATCTTCTCATCTATCCATCCACCCACCCACCCAACTATCCACACATCCATCCATCCATCCATTCTTCCATCCATCCACACATCTGTCCATCGTTCCCTCCGTCCATCCAAATATCCGTCCATCCATCCATCTATCCATCCATCCACCCACCAACTGTCCACACATCCATCCATTCGTCCATCCATCCAAACATCTGTCCAATGTTCCTTCCGTGCATCCAAATATCCATCCATCCATCCATCTATCCATCCATCTATCCATCCATCCACCCACCAACTGTCCACACATCCATCCATCTGTCCATCCTTCCTTCCTTCCATCTTTCCATCCGCCTATCCATCTATCTTATACTCTCTCTCATTGATCTATTGTCTGCCCCAAAACTATCTCTTTGCCTGTTCATTGGTCTACTTATCCATCCACCCACCTCTCCATCCAGCCAGCCGTCTGTCCATCCTTCCATCTACCCCTCCACACCTCTGGCCATTCGTCCATCCGTCCATCCATCCTTCCATCCTTCCATCCACCTATCCATCTATCTTATGCTCTCTCTCATTCATCTATGTCTGCCTCAGACCTCTCTCTCTGCCTGTTCCTTGGTCTACTTATCCATCCACCCACCAATCCTCTTACCAATTTGCCCACCCGGCCATCTATTCACCACCTTCCTCCCATCCATCCATCTCGCCACCCCACTTCCTAGCGCTCTGCCAACCAACTGGCCAGCCTGTCTGTTCAGTACCATTCACAGAGGTACATCCTGTCTGCTCAGCTCTGCAGTAACACCTGCTGCAGGATTAGCCTCTATTACACTTACCGGATGCTTGTTTTGTGCCAGGCATTCTACCCACACTCATGTAATCCCACCACAACCTACCCTGTTTGACAGATGTGGGGGTGGGGACAGGCTGGACAACCCCAGCCAGACAGTTGTCACATCACTTCATTGTAACAGCAGCTCTACAAGGTAGGTGCTATCACTGTTTCAGATGCAGAAATCAGGGCTGTGGGTTTGCCTAAAGTCACAGCACGCACAAAGCACAGAATTTGGACCCAAGTGCTCTGACTCAACGTTCAGTGCTCTTCCGTCTGACCACTGCTGCCTGGGCTCTGACCTGGCCATCAAGAGACCCACCAGATGGTCCTAGCTGCCACCCTGGTGTGTGACCCTGTGTGCCAAATCAGGCCGGGGGGCTCACATTCCTTGCCTATGCAAACGGGGTGGGGGGGCAGCTCCTGGCGTGTCAGGACCCCTGCATTTCTTCTTCTTTCTTCCTCCACCGCCTTGTCCTTTTGAAGAACCATGAAGGACCAAGAGAGGAGCTGGGTCAGGGGGAGCTCGGAGTCCTTGGCCTTGGACGTGGTTCAGCCCAGTGTGGACCCACTGGTGACTCTATCTCACTCACTCGTCAATATGTATACCACATCAGGGCACGGCCCTGGGGTCTCAGTTTTCTACCCTGGCCCCAGAGCCAGGTGACGCACATCCAAGGAGAAGGGGGGAGGCCCCCGAGCGGAGGAGAGTCACACCGGCCCCCAGCTTGCTATGAGGTCTCGACATTTGTTTTCTCATCTGCCCAATGGGCTGGTGATTCCCACCTCAGAGAACCAAATAACGTAATACGATGTGAACACACTCAGCCCAGCCTCGCCTCTCCCTTCCTCGAATGTAAATAGCAGGCTTGGGCTTGAGCACAGGTCCCCGAGGGGGTTCCTGGGTGGACTTCAGGACCGGGAACCCCGAAATCGTATGCAGTACTGTGCATGTGTGTGTGAGATCTGCTGGCAAGAAGGTCTGTATCTTTCAGCAGCTCTTCGAGCGGTCTGTGACGCTATTGCTGATAATCACTTATTGACTGCTGACCCTGAGCCACGGTAGTGCTAAGGGCGTAGTACACCTGTCTCTTCTAACCCTCAGCAGACCGTGAACCGGCCAGTGATGGAACTCTGAAGCCTCATTGTCTGGGATTAAATCTTGGCTCCATGACTCCTCAGCTCTGTGACCCTAGCAAGTCACCTAACCACTCTGTGCCTCCTTTTCCTCTGATCTAAATTGGATGACAGAAGTATCGCTTCATAGGGCTGCCCAGAGGAGTAAATCCAGTTACAGAGCTTAGAGCCATGCCTGTCTCTAAGCAAGGGCTCAATAACTATTGTCTTAAAGGAGATGAAGGTCAGAGAGGTCAAGGAACTTGTCTGGAGTCAACCAGCTGAGAGAGAGCCCAGATTCTAACCCAAGTGGTCTGACACTGGCACCCTTATACTTAATGGATCTGCTCATTGTATGTGCTCAAAAGGATACTGACCTCACCCCAGGCTGCCCCAGTTAAAACACACAGGGTTCTAGATCTTACTGACAAGAGCAGGGGTCTGCCCTGGCTTATCTCCAAGGTTCCCCGCCATTTCTAATCTTGGAGGCTTCTCTGTGTGAGCCCCCAGTTCTGGGGGCGCAGACCCAGCAGCTGACATGTGTCTGGAGGAGCTGCAGAAAAAGTGCAAGAGCCAGAGAGCGAGGGGGTGCGAGCGTGAGCACGTGCGTGCATCTGAACATGTGCACCTCCCCCGCCACCACCCACAGGGTGCAGCTCCCAGGGCTCCCTGCACAGCCTCCCAGGGGACACGCCCCCGCAGGCTCTGCTCCTTCCCGGGGCCATGTGACATGCCTGTGGGGGGCGTGGGAGGGAGGAGGAGAAGAACTCTCACTGACTGACAGCTTTCCCTCCGGGGGCTGCAGCCCTGGCCCCAGATGGCTTTTCACAGACTGGGAAATGGAGGTGGGCTCTGCTGGGCCACTTGCTGGCTTGGTGTGACCTGGGCAAGCGTCTTCACCTCTCTGGGCCTCACTTTGCTCATCCATAAAGTGGGCTCAATTGCTGTGACCCCACCGGAGTGTGGTGAGGGAGGTAGGAGAGGGACCGTGCGTGTAAACTACCCAGCCCCGAGCAGATGCACCCCAGTCCCTTCCCCCCTGCTCCCCAGAAGGCAGAGAGGACTCCTGGTCTGAGACAGGGGGCCACGTCCTTTGGCACCTTGTGATGGGGCAGTGGAGCTGAAGCAGTGGCTAGAGAACTGGCGTGGACTGGGTTGGCCAGAAGCTATAGGTTCTTGACATCAGGTGAATTGCGCAGGACAACTTACCCTGAATAAACGAGCCTCCTTCTCCCTCCGGGCCTCAGTCTCCCCTTTGTTCAGCTGGGTCTCCGGGAACTCCACTGTGGGCTACAGAATTAGCCAGGCATTCCGCGGGCAGGACAGAGGCTGGGGAGGGACAAGGCAGCAGCAGGGCGCGGGGGAGCCTTCTTCCTTCCCTACACAGGTGTTCATTGCTCACTCCTACAAATAGCTTCTGAGCACGTACTATAAGCCAGGTGCTCAGTGCTGGGGGTACAGCAATGGTCAAGGTCGTACCATAGGAGGCTGACAGTCTGGTGGGGACAGTTGGTTCCATGTAGCAGGTAGTGTGACAGGCACGAGGGAGGGAAATAAAGCAGAGGCAGGTGTGGAGCGACTGGGGTGTTTGTCGGGTGGAGGGTCAGAGAAGACCTCATCCGGGGAGGGGGACGTTTGAGCAAGCCGCTGAAAGAGTCGGGTGGGGGCCGTGTGAACGCCCGAGGCCAGTGCATTTTCGCCAGAGGCCACCGCAAGTGCAGAGCACTGAGGCTGTGAGCTGTTTGGCATGCGTGAAAATTGGCACAAAGGTAGTGGGGCCGCAGTACAGTGAACCAGGCGGGTGGGAGGAAGCAGGTAGGGTCAGAGAGGGAAAGGCTGGGGTGGGGGAGGTGACACAGAAGCTGGATAGGGATCCTTGGCCCCCTGGGCTAGGGAGTGGGACCATGCTTTGAGGTCACTCCTCCGAGGCCCCTGCCCCCTGCGCATTTCGCAGATGGATGAGAACATGCTCTTAAAATTCTGGGTTTAAAAATATATATAAATAAAAAGTAAAAATATAAAATAGAATAAAAAATTCTGGGATTAGCCTAAGACCCCTAAAGCAATCAGGGGTCATCTGGTCCACCCCCCTTCATCCACATGAGCCCACAATGCAGATAAAGAAACTGAGGCTCAAAGAGGAAATACAGCTCCCCCCAAGAGACCCGACCGCACAGTGTGCCTGAACCCCGAGGCGCGTCTCGCTGCCTTGGCCCACTAAGGCCCTCTCTCAAAATGATGTTTGCGAAAATTAGTCTCAGTAAAGATAGCTAAAAAGCATGGGCTGGGATGTTTTTAGCTGCCTGAAAGCCGGATAAAAGGTTCTGTTGTTGCAAAAATGCTCTTCTTGTATCTGCTATAAACATCCATCAATTTCAGAAATTATGCAGCTTCACTAACTAAAAATGATGGATGCTTTTTGAATTTGAGACGAAGAGGGTTTTTTGGTGTGTGCGCTGCTGATGGTGGCATACTCTGTCCGACTCTTTTCCTGCCCTGAGTGTAATATCCTCAATTTCAAAGAGGCAGAGGCTGATTCCTTTTCATCTCTGTGGCCCTGACAAAGTAGGTCCCTCACTGACATTTACTGAAGAGAGTAACTAACATCTCCTGAATGGCCACTCAGAAATCTACAATCGTGTGATCCTCTGTATTCACATGTAGGTGCATGGGCATAGAGTATGCTTCTTCAATGAATGAATGAATGAATGAATGAATGAATGAATGAATTTGGGTCCAAAAAGGCATATCTTCAAGTTATGTGTAGCCAGGAACCACCAGTTTGAGACCTCTGGGCATTACGGTAAAGAAGAGAAATCCTTTTCTTAGGGGTGGATTATGAGGTGAGGGAACAGCCCAAAAGTTGAGAAGAAATTCCAGACCTGGGTTCCTCTCTCCAGAGCTAAGATCCGGTCACATCAATGCTACAAGGGACCTGTATTAGTCAGCTCTCACCAGGTTATGCTGCATAACAAGCATCCCCAAAGCTCAGCTTCTAACAGCAGTATAATTTCCTGTTCAAGCTGCGTGTCAGGGGCAGGGGCCCAGCAGCCGAGGTTGTGGAGCTGGCTGTGTTCAGTTAGGTCTGTTCCACGTGTCTCTTGTTCCAGAGGGGGTGCTAGGGTTGGGGGGCTACAAGTGGACAGGGTTCCAAGACTTCCACCTTCAGCAACAGCACTGTCAGGTTGCCATATACCTTTTGATTTGAAGGCTGCTTTAAAAAAGATAAGACATTTATGGGGCACCTGGTTGACTCAGTCAGTTAAGTGACCAACTTCAGCTCAGGTCATGATCTCACGGTTCATGGGTTCGAGCCCCGCGTCGGGCTCTGTGCTGACAACTTGGAGCCTGGAGCCTGCTTTGAATTCTGTGTCTCCCTCTCTCTCTGCCCCTCCCCCACCATGCTCTGTTTCTCTCTGTTTCAATAATAAATAAACATAAAAAATTGTTTTTAAATAACACGTTTAAAAAGGTTATTTATTTATTTTGAAAAAGAGAACACAAGCAGGGGAGAGGCAGAGAGAGGGAGAGAGAGAATCCCAGCAGGGCCCGTGCTGTTAGCATGTCAGCCTCAAACTCACAAACCATGAGATCATGACCTGAGCTGAAATCAAATGTCAGACACAACCAACTGAACAGCTCAGGTGACACCTCCCCCCCGAAAAGATGACATTTTTTAAAAAGTCTTTGGTCTAATCCAAGTTCCGCATGTGACACAGAGGGAGACTGAGACCTCAAAAGGACATGGGTAGGATGCTGATCGGTGAGTAGCAGAGCCAGGGGCATGCACATCTAGAGAACTCTTCAAACAGAACCAAGGTCAATATGCACTCACATATTCATTCAACAAACATTTGCCCTCCCAACAATTCTGGGCCAAATTTTGGCAACCAGAGCATTCTCCTTCACTCAGTCTCTATTTTGAAAACATACTTTGTGCCTTATTCATTCATTCATCCATTCATTGAATCAATCACTATTCCTGAGGGCCTGCTATGTGCCAGACCATGCTATAGGCACTGGGGATATAGCAGTGAGCAAAACCAGTTTTCTGACCCCATGGGATTTGCATCAATAATGAAATAAGCTGCGTATATACAAAGCGTCATAGAACTACGAAGAATAATGGAGCAAAGAGTGGGGCTAGAGTGCCAAGGGGGTTATTTGGAGTGGAGGAGCCAGCAGGGGGCCTCTTTGACCAGAGGAGATTTAAGCAGGTGGAGAAAGCAGGTGCAAAGGCCCTGAGGTATAAACAGAGAATTGGAGGTGGCCAGGAGGCCTGAGAGACGGCTGGAGCTTCAAGGCCCCAGGAAGAAATCTGGGGTTTTTTTTTGCCAAGTGAGGTGGGGAGCCTTTGGATGACTTGGATCAAGGGCAAGGTCTGATCTGTCTGTGGTCTGGGCACAGACTGCATGAGGAACCGAGGTCAGGGAGACCTAAGAAGGAGGCTCTTGCCACCATCTGGAGGGGCCTCAGAGGGCCTGGGAGGTGGTTTCAGCGTGTGGCCAGGATCATGCCAGGCTTGACCCCACTTTGCAGAGCTCAGAGCCCTGGGAGGGAGCAGGACAGCAGATCCTGGAGCAGCAAGGGGCTGGAACCAGCGAGCAGGCGGTGCGGCTCCCAGGAGTGACTCACAGCAGGACAGGACAGCGAGTGACCTCCAGGGTTGGGGCAAGGCCGGAGAGCTCTCATTGGCTGGAATTCGGCTGCTGGCTGGGCTGTGGCCGCCTCCAGGTGGCAGGCCTCAGGATGACTTCCCAGGATGACAAGCCAGGCCGGATCTGGGGTTCCACCCTCGCTTAGCCCGGCTGCCTTAGTCCCCTAGACTACCCCCCCCCGCCCCCACCTTGCATCTCCCCAGCAGCCTCCCCGCCCCCTCCCTCCCTTGAAAAAACAAAGGAGCTGCTCCCAGGGGATGGGTACTCTTCCCCTTCGATTTCCAATTTCCACGAGGTTGTCTCCTTCTAAGCTCAACAGAACCCCTCCCCAGGACCCTTCCCTAGTGTCCCCCACTTTCTGTTCACTCACTATGTGCTCCAATAGCCCCTCCTAGAGCAGCAATGTCCCCTCCCCCCCTCATTACTTGACTGGTGTCCATCTGTCCCGCTCCATGATGAGCTCTTCCAGGGCTGGCTTTCATTTTGGGGGGTGGGGTCACCGTTGTCTTCCCTGTTCTAGTCAGTGGGTACATAACAACTCAGGAAACATGAATCTGCTGCCTCTGGGGGTTTTCAACTCCTGGCCAGGAGCCGTCTCGGGATCGGGCTCTTGGGTGATTTTTTTTCTCCCATTTTTTAATTGTGGTAAAACACACATGACATACAGTTTTACATCTTTACTATGTTTAGATGTACAGTTAGTTCAGTGGCATTAGGGACATTCACGTCATCGTGTGACCTCGCTTCCATCCATCTCCAGAACTCTTTTCATCTGGCAAAACTGAAACCCCGGACTCATTAAACAGCTGTCCCTCCACCCCTCTCTTCCCACTCCTGGCGACCACTGTCTACTTTTTGTCTCTATGAATGTGACTCTCTAGAGACCTCAGGTAGGTAGAATCACACAGTACTTGGGGTTTTGGGGTGACTGGCTTAGTTCACTTAGCATAATGTCCTCAAGGTTCAGGAATGTTGCAACATATGTCCAAATTTCCCTCCTTGAGCACAAAGAAGATTCCAGCGCATGGATGCGCCAATGCGCTGCGTCGCCTTATCTGTTCATCCATCAGTGGACACTGATGTGAGTAATACTGCCGTGAACGCGGGTGTGCAAACATCTGTTCAAGACCCTACATTTAATCCGTTTGGGTAATATCCCCAGAAGTGGAATCTCTGGGTCATGCAGTAGCTGTATTTTTAATTTTTTGAGAAACCTCCACACTGTTTTCCGTAGCGGCTGCACCAATTTACATTCCCACCAACAGTGCACAAGAGTTGCCATTTCACCACATCCATGCCAAAACGTGTCATTCTACTGTTTTGTTGGTTTTGGTTTTGCTTTTTTAGAGCGCCTTCAGTGGTGTCTCATTGTGCTTTAAATTTGCATTTCCTGGATGATCAGCGATGTTGAGCATCCCTTCCCATGTTCACCGGATATCTGTACAGTGAGGCTCCCTCCTTGCTCTCTCTGGGACTGTGAGCCATCCTTCTGGGAGAAGCCAGCTGCCGTGTGGTAAGGACAGAGAGGCCCACATGACAAGCTCAGGTCTCCAGCCAGGGGCCAGAGAGTCAACAGGCCACTGTGTGAGGGAGCCACCTTGGAGGAGGGTCCTCCGGCCCCAGCCTTCAGATGGGGGCAGCCCTGGCTGACCTCTGACTGCAACCTCGTGACAGCCCTGGAGCCAGGACCCCCCAGCTAAGCAGCCCCCAGACCCCTGACCCACCGAAACTGTGTGAGATCATAAATGTGCATTACTGTGTTAGCCACCACGTTTCAAGATGATTTGTTACACAGCAATAGATGACCGATACAATCACCCGCCTCATCTAGCCAAGGGTGGCTGCCGCCTGACTTTGAATGTGTCCCCAAATCAGATCAGTATCCAAAGCATGAAGATCTGTCCTCTCAGTGGCTTTGGGAAAGGATGTCAATCAATGTGGATTAGCAGCTGGTCTCATGGGGTGTTTGGAATTTATAATGAGGTAGTGGTGCTGGGGGGGGAGGGGAGGTGGTGCTGTGTAGGACAAAGAGGGGACAGTGAGAAGGACGGGGTGAACACAGCCCAGGCAGGGGAGTGGGAAGGACCCAGATTTGGGTCTGAAGACTACTGGAGTCCAGCCTCTCTGCTGCTTACTAGCAGCACGACTCTGACAGATGACTCAGTCTCCTGGGCCTCAGGTCGCTGCTTGGCTGACACCACCATTGTGAGGTTGACTGTCTGGTCCCCCAACAGCAGCCAGAAGGATCTTTTTAAATTGCAAATCCATTCCTGTCATCCCTCGCTTAAAACCCATCAGCGGGCTCCCCGTGCCTGGGCGAAGGAGCACGGTCCCAGCTGGCCGGCTCCACGCTCCATCGCCACCAGAGCCCGGCCCTGCCCAGCCTGCCCTGTCTCTCTCCCCCTCCCCCCACCCACCCTCTCCCAGATTTAACCACAGCCCCCGTGCTCTGCTCCCTGAAAGTGTCCTGTTCAATCTGGCTGTGGCATTTCTGCAGCTGGAAAACACTCCCCCTTTGGCTGGCTAATTTCTTCATACCCACCGGGTCTCCACTTGCACGGGAAGCCTTCCCTGACCACTTAGTTTGCACCTCACGGCCCTCGCCAACAGGTGCCTTTATGCGATAAGTGGACACGTGCGTCTCCTCCCCACGGGCCGTGCCCCTGCCTCGTTCCCGGCTGTGTGCACGGTGCAGGCTCACTGCAGGAGCTTAACAGCCTGTGTGCGGTGAGAGCGTGAGCAGAGAGCGGTCCATACCGCGCAAATCTTCATTTCCATCCACTCCCCCTGACCTCAGGAGCTCCCGGGGACGCAGGACTCAGGCTGAGGAAACCCTCCAGGGGCAAATGCTTCCTGATTTCCAGTGCTTCTTAACATTGGTTGATCATTCGCATACTCTGTGGACTTTTCAAAAGAGCTGATGCCTGAGTCTCTCTCCCTGAGATTCCGGTATCGATGTGAGGGGCACAGGACATCAAGAGAATGCCAAGTCTCCCAGGCCAAGCCCGGGACCCTGGCAGAACACTGCTCCCAGGAGCAGGAGGCTCTCTCACTGTGGAGGACTGTGAGGCTGGAAATAATGACAGAAAAGCCAGAGGCTATGATGTGCCGGACGCTGCTGTACGTACTTTCCCATTTCACAGATGGGAAGACGGAGGCCTGAGCTATGAAGTAATGGCACGCGGTTACCCAGCCACTAGGCGGCAGAAGCAGGGTCTGAACCCTGGGCGGTCTGGCTCTAGCATCCAGGGCCAGGACCCCCCCATCCTGGCTAGTGAGTGTTGAGGGGTTCCCACTGTCTTTATCCTGAGGATTGCTTTCCCGTCCTCTGGGGAGCCGAGTGGGTGACATCTCAGTCCCTTGCTGAAAGGCTGTGCCCTGAGCCACCAGTAAGCCTCATGGAGCCGAGGTTAACCAGGCACAGCTGGTCCATTCGGGGCCGGGCTTCTCCAATGCAGAAGAACCCACTGTCAGCCTCGGGAAGAGACGAGTCGCGGGGGTCACCTGGGGGCTGCACAGCCACCCACCGGCTGGCTCCCAGGAAACTTTTCACGGCTCCATTTGAGCCTCTGCTGTGAGGCGGCCACGGGGACTCTGGCGCCCTGAGCCTCCCGCGTGGCCAGGACGTCAGGTGAGCCCTCGCCTGGGGCAGCCTGGGAGGGGCCCTCCCCCGCCCTGCACACGGAGACGCCCTTGCCAGCCCTCCCGTGGGAGGTGCGTCGGTGGGGGAGGCCTGCGGGTGATTGACGTGTGGGGTTGAGTCTTTAATTAAAACAGGCCTCGTGCTCCCGTCAGAAGCAAAGAAAGTTCAACTCGAAGGGCGCGGGTTATTAGCGTGAGCATCCTTTCAAGGCTTCTTTCCCGCGGCCGCGGCCGGGAGTGGGACCCTGTCCAATAGCCGGGCCCAAATCCTTCTGAGGCTTCGCTCTTCTGTCCCGGAGCCCCGCCTCTGACGGCGTGGGGTCGGTGTGCAGAGCCAGCGGTGGTTCTGTGCGCTGACCCTCGATGAGCGCCAGGCCTGGGGGCCTCCGTCCTGCGCTCCGTTGGAATCCCCTGGGCTCCACGTCTGAGCCTCCCCGGGGTCCAGTTATAGAGAAATCTTTGAGAGTGGCACCCGGGCCAGGGTGCTTGGCAAACGCGCTGCCGTCGCTGAAGTGCAGCCAGGGCTGAGAGCAAGCCCGACCCCCTCTTCATACAGTTGGGGAAACTGAGGCTCCAAGAGGTGAGGGGCCCTCCCCAGGCCTCCCGGGTGGACAGGAGCTCTGAGGCAGGTGCAGTGCTCCTCACAGCTGCAAAGGTGGGGGAGGGGTGAGGAGCTGGCTCAGAAAAGGGAGGTAGGTGACACGGAGGGGGGCCCAGAGCCAGGGAGGAAGGGGGGGACTCTGAGAGAAAGTAACATCATTCCTATCCCAGCCAGGAACTTGGGGTGCAGTGTGGGGGAGCCAAATCCCAGCCTCATCTTCCCTTTAAAAAAAAAAAAAAAAAAACCATGTCGGGGGAGGGAGCACCTGGGTGGCCCAGTCAGTTAAGCATCTGACTTCAGCTCAGGTCATGATCTCACAGTCAGTGGGTTCGAGCCCTGCATCAGGCTCTGTGCTGACAGCTCGGAGCCTGGAGTCTACTTTGGATTCTGTGTCTCCCTCTCTCTCTGCCCCTCCCAGGCTCACACTCTGTCTCTCTCTCTCTTTCAAAAATAAATAAATATTAAAAAAAAATGTTTTTACCCATGGAAGCGCCTAAGGCCTTTGCAGTACAGGTGTGGTCATTTGGGAGCTTCTTAGAAACAATCTCAAGGCCACCCCAGACCTCCTGACTCAGAGTCGTCATTTTAACAAGTTCCCCAGGAGCCCCGTGTGCATATTCAGATTTGGGAAGCCCTGGAGGGATGGGCCCTGGGGTGGAAGCTCCCACAAGCCCCACAGTTTCTCCGTCTGCTACAGAAGGATCCCTGGACCTGCAAATGTCGCAGCTGGAAGGACCAGAGATGGGGTGCAGGCTGCCCAGGTGCGCACAGCGAGAGGAGCTGCTCTGCTCAAAGCAAGAGCAAGGATTCAGGGCGCAGCGTCTTTTCCTCCGCTGTCCCCTCCTTGCGGGAGCGTGGTAGGAGGGACCGGGCTGTCCAGACACTCCGAGAGGCCTCCACGTTCTTCTTCCCCTATGTCATTTTGTTCCAGCAGATTCATTGCTAGAAATCTCTTCTCCCATCTGTAAAACCCTGGGATTTGGTTCCCGTCCCATGTCTTTGTGATCTAATAAAATAACAAAGGATATCAAAACAAAAGTTAGTGCCAGGAAGAGAAGTCATTTGAATGAAGGAAAAAGAATGATGTGTCTACATTCCTCCTCTTCCTCCTCCTCACTTGTTCTCAGCAGAGCGCTGAGAGTGCCTGAGGGCTCTGTGTGCAAGAGTGCGTGTAATGTGTGTGCTGCATGCATGCGCGTGCATGGTTGTGCAAAGGGTGCCTTGCGTGCATGCATGGTGCGTGTGCACATGAGTGTGTCTCCGTGCATGCACACTGTGTGTGCATGTGCATGCAAGCAGGTGTGTGTCTGTGTGTGCATGATGGGTGCACACGCATGTGTGCTCTTGTGCATATCTGGTGCTGTTCATTTGTGTTGTGCGTGCATGTGCGGTGGTAGATGTGTACATGCATGAATGTGTGCCCATGTGTGCGTACGACCATCTGTGTGTGCAAGTATGCTTCTGAACCTACGTGTGCATGTAGTGTGCTGTTCATGTCTTACTGATGTGCATGTGTGCATGTGTGTGCTTATACGTCCATGGGCAAATGCATATGCCTAGTGTACACTATGTGTCCATGTGTGTGTGCATGTGTGTACTCGTACATCCATGGGCAAATGCACATGCCTAGTGTACATTATATGTGCATGTGCATGCGTGTGTCAGGAAGGATGTAACACTCAGTGACTTAAAGGCTGCGTTCAGGGAAAGGGAAGGGGGATTGGAAAGCCCCCCAAAGCCCGTGACATCCAAGGGTCTAGCGTACAGTGTGGGTTCATTTCAAGTGCCCCACAGGCCCGTGGCTTGTAATCATTTATATTTTTGATTAGTCAAAAACGTCAGCATGGAACTAGGCTGGCGAACGAGCCTCTAGCTGCCCACCCAGTGGTAAACGCGGCTTCTTTTAGGAAGATGGGCTCAAAAGAAAGCCAGCTGCTAGAGCTAATCGTGGAAGGAAAGATGAAGACGTCTGAAACATTACTGGCTTTTCGTCTGAAGAAGCGAAGCGGGTTGGGGATTAAGGGGCGGAGAGCCTGATCTGGCCCTGGCTTGGATCCGAGGCACCAGACAGCCCACCATATGGCCGCTGTCAGCCAACACCAGGAAAAGCGATTCTCCGGCCACTCCTGCGCGGAGGAGGACGCCCGGAGCAGGGCTGTGAGTGGCAGGAGCCACACTCAAAACTGCGGACCTGGCTTTGGTTTTGACTACAAGTCACTAACGGGCTGAGACAGCAGCCTCACATCTTAGTTACGCCTGGCTCCTTCTCAGAAGGACTCTCTGTGCTTTATACTCCTTCCCCGGGCTGGGATCGTCAGAGATCTTATCTTACTTCTTGTGAATGTCAAAAGCATTGTGGAAGGGGGTGGGGGGTGGAGGGTGGAGTCAAACTTATAAATGCATGGAAGTTATTAGTGGTAATATTTTAATGGCTCATCTATATTGAGAGCTGACAATATGGCAGGCGCTAAGCTGAGAGCTTTTATATTAAGTATAATCATATTAAGTAGAATAATATGATTTCCCACATCCAAGAAGTTCATCCGATAAAATTCTGCAAATCCCTCAGAGGCAGCGAAAATTGTTACCTCCTCTGAAGAACATCTCACATCCATGTCAGTGATTATTGAATGGCTGGGACCTGTCTGTCCCCCTCTATGCATCACCCCCCCCCCGAGATCCTTTGAAGATCTCATCCGTCTGTCCCCAGTCCCAGCACAGGTTGGGGCACAGAGGGACCTCCGGTTTGTGGGGTGGACATTAAATGTCACATGGGCTTCTTCCTCCAGCCGTCTCTGGAGAATCCACTCCCCACCCACTGGACAGCGGCCAGCACTGCTGCTCTTTCTCATTTTGGATGAAAATGGTGCAGGCTTTTCTCCTTTGTGTTTAATTTCTTGAGAAAACACTGGAGAGCTGAGATCAGTCTCTGGGGGACCAGCCTCCGTCCCCAGCGGGCAGCACACCAGGACGCCATTTTCCCCGGGAAGGCAGGACAAAGCCTTCCTTGCAGCTCAGTTTGGCTCAGTCCCGGCTCTGCCCCCTCCCGGCCCTCTCCTTGGATGTCCTCAGAGCCGTGTCTGCGCCCCAGACCCCAGCCCTTCCTGCTCTCTCCTGCCACTGTCCTCCATCTCTTCTGGATCTTTCCCAAGCATTTCGGCCAGTGCAAGCCTCTTAGAAAATGATGATGACGCTAACAACAGGCCCCCCGGAGCCACCCATCTCTCTCTTTTTTGCACCTTGTTTCCCTTCCATGGCACAGCCACGATCGTTTAGAAAGAGGGAACAGCGCCCTTGCTATGTGCACACCATGCTCTCCCGTACCACATGGTCCGTCCCTTAGGTGAGCTTCCTCCAGTGTCCTGCTGACCCCCTTCGGCCCCTTTCTTGGCCGCTTTTGGCAGATGAGCCCATCTGTGCCTTCGCACACCTTCCTGACCCTCAGCCTCCTCGGCCTCACGCCGTGGTTCTCTACCCACCCCCCTTCCTCTGGCTCTCTGTCCTCTCCTAAACCGTGGTGTTCCCCCAGGTCCCCTTCTGCCTGCTTGCTCTGCCTCTTCGATGCTCCCCCCACAGTGACAGGAGCTCAGATCTGTCGAGATGGGTGGGCTTCTCCCCCAGGCTCAGGACCCTCGTAGCCAGGCTCCTGCTGGGCAATCCTGCCGGGCAGTTCCTCTCGGAGGTCCGTTGGGGCCTCAGACTCCACATCCTCAGACTCCATTAGTCTTTCCCTTCCAACCTGCACCCTTCCCTCCCGGAGCTCCCATTCTGGAGACTGGCACCCCACCGGCTGCCCCAGTGCCAATCCCAACTCTCCACCCAATGCAACATCCGGCGGCTGTTGGACCCCAGGTCTGCCCCCTCAGATCCGCCCTGCCCCCACTCTCCCCACAGCATGTCTCCAGAGGGGCTCTTTCCTCCATGCCAGCAGCTCCCGTGGACCACGGTAGCTACCTCTTATGTCCCCCCCTTACCACCTTTCTTGCCTCTCAGCTCATCCTGCAGCCAGAGTGGGCTCCCAGAAGGGGTAGCTGATCACGCCTCTCTCACTCACCCACCTGCTCCTGATGTGTTTATTGAAAACCTACTGTGTGCCGGGCACCACGCTATGCTGGACATGCGCCTTAATTCTGTGCAGTTCACATCCCAGTGGAAGAGACGTGCTGTAGCCACACATTATAGAGTTAAGTGTAATAAGTTTATTTGGAAAGATACAGCAGGAAAGAGACTAGAGAGGGATGGACTAGGGGGAATCTTAGGTAGAGACATCAGGAGGAGCTTCTTGAGGAGGTGATATTTGTGAATGGAGTGGTCAAGTGAGCCAGTGGGGTCTGTAAAGGAAGCACGTTCCAGGCAGAGATAATGGCCAGTGCAAAGGCCCTGTGGCGACTGGGTATTTAATAAGCTCTTCCCTCTATGCTCCATCTACTTTGAGCTCTAGTCCGTTGTACACTTTGAGTACCAACCTACTCCCTCATCCTCCTGGTTAACTTTTAATTTGTTAGACTCAACTCCAGCACCGTCTCCCCCAGACAGGTCAGTGCAGTTCCACAGCCCCTACCATTGCATGTGACGGACTCATTGTCATTGTTGCTCGTTGGCTTTTTGTTCTTGGTGGAGCAAGGACAGCTTCTGATTCCGCCCTGAGACCCGGAAGTGAATCTCATCTGTGCCCTAAGACCCGGACGTGAATCTCATCTGTACCCTGAGACCCGGAAGTGACGTGGGTTGAGCGAAAGTTTTAAATTTGTATTGCTGCCTAACCCACCACTCCAAACTTAGAGGCATAAAACAACCACTGCGTTATGCTGCTGTCAGATCCCGCGATCAGGAATTTGGACACAGTACAGCAGGAACGTCCAGAAGATTCCAATGTCTGGGGCCAGAGCCACCTGGAGGCTTGCGCTCTCGCGTGTCTGGCCTCCAGGCTGGGCTCCAGCTAGAGCTGTGCCAGGAGCACCTCCCCCCAACAGCATCCTCACGTGGGTGGTCCTCACGTGGGCGGTGGGCGGGGCTCTCCCAGCGCCTCCGCCTCCAGGTTCTGACACCCAGCATCCTGAGGACCCGACAGTGTTCCGGGAAAACCAGGTAGGAGCACCTGGCCTTTTCTGAGCTGGCCTTAGAAGTCACATAGCATCACCCCGACACACTCTGTTGTTGGAAGCAGCCAGAAAGTCATCCAGAGCAAGGAGAAGGGCCATAGACCCCTCCTTACGGGAGGAGGTGGGTCCTTCCTGGAACTTGGGAGCCCGACAGCAGACACGCGTAGATGTTTACACCCCCATATTACAAATTGCCAAGTGCTTTTGTGGACCTCTCCTGCGGTCCCCACTGAGATTCAGGGATGGAGAAGCAAGAGGTGCAGAGAAGCGATGTGTCCAGGGCTGGCTCCCAGGAGGCACGTGGCCAGAGCTGCTAGTGCTGCGGGGCAGGGGCCCCGTCGGGAGTGTGCCCCCTCCCCGTCAGGTGCGCCCGTCAGAGAGCATCCTGGCACAGAAGTCATTGCGGCTGGCACTTAATTACATGCCAGGCAGCACCGTAAGCATTTCACGAGTATTAACTCATTAATTCACTATAATCCGGTGAGATGGTGGTGTGATTACCTCTCGCAGGAAAGAGGAAAGCGAGTCACAGAGGCCGCGGGTGATAGATTAAGCCACGTTCACCGTCCTTCGTGTCTTGTCTGTGAGAACACGTGTAAGCCCTCTGCCTGTGACTCCAGTGGAGCGGACAGGGTTCATTTCCCCGCCCCACGGACGGTGCGAGGTGTGTGAAGTCAGAAGGCATGAGACATAGTCACCTTGGCCGGTGAAACATGGCAGAAGCGACAGTGTCAGCTCTGGGGGGAGCGCTCATGTTCCCACCGGCCCTTTTGTGGTCCGATAACCCCTCACGAGAAGTGCATACGTTGGGCAGCTGCGGGTTCTCGAGCCTGGGGACCCCGAAATGGACAGGTGGAATAGACTGGAACCCAACCAGGAGCCCGGGGCCAGGGCCAAGGCCAGGGTGAGCTGAGTGTGACAAATCCCTCCATGGCAAAATTTAGAGAGGTGCCAAAAAAACCTGCAGAATCAAACTAAACAATATTTTCATGTAAAATTAAAACAAAAAATAATGGGGGAAATCCACTGCTATAGACTAAATGTGTCCCCCAAAATCCGTTCATTGAAACCTAACCCCCAATGTGACAGTATTTGGAGATGGGGCCTTTGGGGAGGTGATTGGGTCATGAGGGGAACCCACGTGACTGGGATTCGTGCCCTTATAAAACTGACCCTCTCTTTCACCACCTGGGTGCACAGGGAGCTCACATTTTTGCTGAGACCAAGACTGATCTCAGATTCCAAAGCCAGGTGCCAAATGAAAGGAAAAAGTTTCCACATATATGGCCAAGAGCCAGCACCTCGACGCTCATACTTCTTACCGATGTCAAAGATTGAAAGAGTTTATTGTGAGAAGGTTTTTTGAGAAGGGGACTTTTGGGAGCGCGCTATGGCATGCCGTGGGAGTGTCTGTCCCTCATTTCCAGCCTAGAGTGCTTGACGCATGTCCTTGAAGCTGAGGGCTCTGCGGAACACAGTGTGGCCTCTGCCTGGTAAATTGGAGGGGTGGTAGACCATCTGGGTCTGATGCCGAAGATCCGTACTGAACGCCGATCCGCTTATATGCTTCACGTGGATTGGGGCAAAGGATGTGCGTTTCATAGGGACCAGATGCGGGAAAACCACCCTGGAGGCGGGAGGCCTCAGCGCAGAAACCGACAGGTATTAGAATATTCCTAGAGGCGGGGCGCCCGGGGGGCTCAGTGGGTTAAGCGTCCGACTTCGGCTCAGGTCATGATCTCGTGGTTTGTGGGTCTGTGGGTTGGAGACCCGTGCAGCTGACGGTGCGGAGCCTGCTTGGGACTCCCTGTCTTCCTCTCTCTGCCCCTCCCCCACTTGCACCCACTCTCTCTGTCTCAAAATAAATAAGTAACCTTAAGAGAAGAAAAAAACATTCCTAGAGGCTGTGGAAGGACCTAGCAAGCAATCCAAATAAAGATGCCTACAGGTGAGCCATTGCCAGGGATGGTGGGATGGTCTCGGAAAAATCTACGAAATTACGCCTGCGATTTGTGTCACAAACATCTCACGTGCTCTGAGCATGACGTTGTCTTGCCGAGACACCATAGTGCCAGGCGAGTAAGAGCCTCCCTGCTGCTCTGACCTCCTCCCCCCACCCCTACCAAACCCACCTCCCAAGGACGGAGGAGGGAGAGAACCGGAATTGGCTAAAAGGGAAGCCAGAGAGTGAGCACAGGAGAACATGCCCATCCTTGTCTTCCTCAGTTCCTACCTTCGGGGGTGAGCAGACCGCCGCTGGGGTTGGAGAGAGGGTCTTTCCTTTGACCAGAGACTGAAATGTCCATCATCATGGGGACCAAGGATTTTTAAAAAATTGTTTTTAATGTTTTATTTATTTTTGAGAGAGAGAGAGAGAGAGAGAGAGAGAGAGAGAGAGAGAGAGAGAGAGCGCGAGCAGGGGAGGATCAGAGAGAGAGGGAGACACAGAATCTGAAGACAGTCTCCAGACTCTGAGCTGTCAGCACAGAGCCTGACGCGGGGCTCAAACCCATGAACTGTGAGATCATGACCTGAGCCGAAGTCGGCCGCTTAACCAACTGATCCACCCAGGCGCCCCCAGGGGACCAAGGATTTTTGACCCAGGCTGTATTTGTCACCGGAAGTGCCTTTGGTATAGGTGAGAAGCATCATGGACAAGTCCCAAGTTTTCATCATGGGACAGGGGGGAGTAAAGCCCAGGTCGGCTTTAAGGAAGCAGGGGAGAGAGAGCTGCTTCCCGAGTGACATGGGGTCGCACGTAGTGTCTCGAGGCCTGGACCCCGATGCGTGAGGGCGCTGGGGGTGGGGGGCCGTTAGCTGGCCAGACAGGTTGCATCTCCCGTGTCTCTAAGAGGAGTCGCTGCCGGACGTGGGGCCGCCTGGCGAGGAAGCGCATGACCCAGCCCTCGCAGGTGCGCGTGGCCAGCGGAAGGGAGGGGAGGGGGGTGTCCAAGGCCCCGAAAGCCGCTGACGTGCATCCTCTGTGGTCTCTTCCCCTACTGCTCCGGCTGAACCTGAGCGTGGCGGGGGCTTTGACCCTGCCGATGCTGACAAGGTCCTAGAGAAGGGGCTGCCTGAAGCCCGGATGCCCGAATGACCCGCAGAGCAGAGCCACCCTCTGGCTCCGGTGGACTTTTCCATGAAATGGAAGTCAAGCGCTTCTGTTACGGTGGCTTTTGCAATGGGCCTCCGAGCATCTTACAGCTCATGAATGACATCTGCTCAAGGCTGCTGACCTGTGTCCAGACGTCAGACCCCCACCCTCCAGCCCCTCTCCCTCCAGAGAGCAGCCCCTCAGCCAACTCAGTGATGAAAACTCTGGGGAGAAAACATCCTTTGCAATCAGATGGGGATTCTGGCTCAGCTCTGCTCACAGCTGTGCAACCTCAGGCAAGTGGCCTCGCCTCTCTGAGCCTCAGTGCCCTGCTGTGTAAAAAGGGAGTCATAATCCTTCCACATAGCTTTGCCATGATGATCCAGGAAGAGGAGGCAGGTAACAAACTCAGCACGGTGCTCAGCGCACAGTAGGTCTTCAGCAAAGGCCAGCCCTCTTTCCCCACCCCCGCTCCCAGCTGGCTTTCCCGCAGCCCCACCAAGCCGTGACCCAGCCTGAAGTTTTCCTTACGAGTAAGTGACAGGTTCAGAGAGGCAGAACAGGCTAAGTACTTAGAGTTTTGCAGCGTGGAATTCTCTGAAATCCGATTCCCAGGGCTCTTTTCGTGAGGTCGGGAGCTAAGCTGGCTGTCCTGTGCTCGTCTGTAAATGTCCTCACTGTGCGCAAACGTTCCTACAATCCTCTCTCCCTCTCTCTCATGTCTGGCAAGTCTCCTCCTCTGGCTCGGTCAGCCTGGTGCTCGTTAACCCCATCCCAGGGCCAACCTGGGAGCTGCGGGGAGCGGGCTGGGCCCAGGGCTGGAGCAAGTGTGTTCTGCTTAGCAATGAGCAATGATTATGTAAGAGAAATATTAATTCCTGCTTGCAGGGAACATAGGGTTGCAAGGGGCTGTCCGTGTGTTGTCTCCTCCAACTGCCCTGACCCCACCTCCCATTTAGAGATGAGGAAACCGAAGCTGGGAAAGGATGGGACTTCTTTGCAGTCCCCAGTGGAGAGAGAGAGTAGGAGAGGCGGTCCAGGCTTTACCCACCCCCCACCCCGGGGAAGGCTTGCCTTGCTGCGCCCAGCCGCCTCCCCACAAGCTCCTGGCCTGTGATGCAGGAGACAGTGTTGGCCTCTAGATCTCATCTACAAAGAGACGACTGGGAAAGAGGCAAAGTGATTTGTGTCCCACAATAACCCTCTCTGCAGGATGGGAGGGGGGGTGGGCTCCCAGGTAGGGAGAGTGGGGGGCTGGGCAGAGGGGAAGGCTGGGCTCCCAGGTAGGCAGAGGGGGGACTCCCTTCCTGCTCCTCCATACCCCAGGCCCCCCTGGTTTTGCTTCCATCATAGCCAGGGTCACCTTGCTTTCTGAATGTCAGCACAGAGCTCTCTCCCTCTGACCCGTGAGCCCCATCACCTACATGCTTGGTGGCATCTTCTCCTGGTAGATCAGAAGCACAGACTACCTCCATCTCCCAGGTGCAAAGTCTGTGCCTCACCCTCACCAAGCTAAGACGGCCTCTGGTTTCGAATCCCCCACCTGCCGGAGCACCAGCGGGGCCGTCTCGGACAAGATGGGGACAACAGGGTGAATAGGAGATGTTTCTCACGGGGCTGGAAGGTGTGAGAGTGGCATGAGACGCGACAGGTGCGGGGCTGGTCCCCTCCTCCTCCACCCAGGGAAAATCATGGTCTGAGGTGGCAGGTTCGGGGTGGCACAGGGACCAGACCTTGTCCCCCTCCCTCGACCCCCTTCCCCACTCACAACCTGCCTCATCTCGCACGACGGCCTGCTCTGCTTGCCTGGTGTCTATTAAATACTGTCCCGAAAGTGGGACATCAAATCAACCACACAGACCAGGGCTGTGTCCTGGCCTCCGGGACCAACCGCCCCAACTGAGGCTGCCCAATACCGACATTTGGGGCCAGAGAAGTCTTTATTATGGGGGGAGAGGGCTGACCTGGACACGAGGGTGTTCAGCAGCGACCCTGGCCTCTACCCACTGGAAGCTGGTAGTGCCCCCCCGCCAAGTCTTGGTGATTCAGAAACGTTTCCAGGGGCGCCTGGGTGGCTCAGTCGGTGAAGAGTCCAACTACTGAGTTCTGCTCAGGTCATGATCTCACGGTTGGTGTGTTTGCGCCCCGTGTCGGGCTCTACCCTGGCAGTGAGGAGCCTGCTTGGGATGCTCTCTGTCTCCCTCTTTCTCTGCCTTTCCTGTGCACTCTCTCTCTCTCTCTCTTTCAAAATAAATAAATACACTTAAAAGAAATGTCTCCAGATAATGCCAAATGTTCCCTGGCAAGCAAAATCACTGCTTGAGAGGAGCCACACAGAATCCAGACATAGGGCGGCCCCCAGGGGCTGATGAACCATGGGGGCAGGGGGTGTCATTTGTCTGACCCAGCCACCCCTCTCGAGGGACACCGACAGCTCAGCATACACCCCCCACAGAAGACCCAGAAGGGCAGGGCCAAGAGATGTGCACAACCTCCTGTCTTGGGGGAGGTCCCCTCCCCTACGTATTTAAACTTGAGGACTGACTCAGTGCTGCCGCCCGGGAAAGGGCAGCGGACAGGTGCACTGGAGGGAGGAAACAGCCAGCTTAGGTTGGAGGAAGAGACACATCTCTCAGAAACACAGCAAATATACAAGGTCAACGACACCACTTAGAAACAAACCCACTTTTAATTGGTATTGGTCACAGAGATGTGGGGCAGCAGGGGCGTCGCTGGGTGGGACCGGGTCACACACCTGTCCTGGCCACGGCACCCAGTCCGCTTGGAGGGTTTAGGCCAGGACCGGGCGAGGGCACAGACGCAGGGTTAGGGCCGCCGGCTGGGGCGGCAGGTGCCGGGGTGGAGGTGGCCGGTGTGCAGAGCTGGAGCCGGGCACACGCACATCTTCGTGTTCACGTGCGTGTACGTGGACAAACGTGGGCGTGGCATACACAGAACCCACAGACGCCCTCAAGGACTGATCTAGAGAGAGGGTGGAGGAAGACACCTCCATTTTCTGAAGGCCCCAGGGGCCGAGGAAGCATCCGGACAGAGGGCACCTCAGGGCGTGTGCCGAACCACCAGACTCAGCCCTGCTTCTGCCGCTCACAGACTTGCTGTGTGAGCTGGGGTGAGTTACTCACCCTCTCTGGGCCTCAAAAGATTCACTAGATGATCATTAAGGTTCCGCATAGCCCTAAATCTCAATATTTTAAAGGAGATTAAGATATGAAACGTGTTTGTTAAGAGATGACGACAAGGCCTTTGGTCAAAGGGCCCAACTCCCATCACTCCCAGTCCGCAGCAGTCCGGCGCCAGACACGAGGGACTTCCCCACCTGCCTCTCCGGGCTCTGCTCTTGCCCCCAGCTGCACCTGCAGCCCACCCAAAGCTCCAGGGGCACAAGACAGAGGGGCGGCAGGGACGGGTGCAGGCCATGCGGGTGAAGGGGAACAGGCCGAGGCTGGGGAAGGGCCTGGCCTGGGGGTCATAAAGTGCACTGCTCACCATCTTTGTTTCCTAGCACACAGTGGACCCGGCACCCAGCAGGCGCTCAATAAATGCTTGAGGAACGAGCACAGTAGAAGACGGAGTGGTTCTAGGTAGAGCCCAGCCCTGAACGAGGTGAAGAGGGGGGCATAGGGGGGCTGGGACGTGTCACCTCCCCCGGAGAATCAGCTGCCTGAGCCACACAGTGGGGGCAGGAGGAGAAGCAGCCCCAGCCTGCCCCACCCCTGCCCCGTGAGAGTGTAAACTGTGAAGCTCATTACCGAGGGCAGTGTCCAGCAGCCGGCAGGCCAAGGGAACCCTGTCTGGGAAGGGGGAGGAAGGTGTCCCCAGCAGGGGCCGTGGGTCTAACGTTGTGGGGGGGGGGGTCTGGCCAGCGAGGCGCCAGTAGCTTTTACAGTACGCCGATTTCCGTTTCTGCAGCTACACACAACAGGACAGCGGCAGCGACAACACACACCAGCAGACAGGGGACCCGCGACCCGGACGAGGGAGCCGCGATACGGACGGCGGAGGAGTCCACGTGGCGGCCGTGGTCCGACAGACGTGGACCCCCTCTTCAAACACACAGCCGCCACTGCTCGGCGACCGGGGACATGTTGAGGGGCGGGAACCCAAAGAGCTGAGGCGGAGAGGGCGAGGGTCTGGGGTCTCGGCCAGCCCAGGGGAGACCCCGGGGGTCGTCTGCACCTGCGTCTGTTCCGGGAGGTTCCATCCAAGTAGGGTTTCTGGCCCCTCTGGCCTCAGTGTTTCCTCCGACCCCCAGGGCAGGAAGGCCCTGACTTGGGGACCCGCACAAGTCCGGATGTCTCCCACCCTTGTTCCCAGCCCTGCAGTGACCTGTCCCCGTGAGGAGGAGCTAAAAGCGCCGGGGTGAGGGTGGGGCACCTCGGAAAAGCAGAATCGGAGGGAAGTGGCGAGAAGGCAGAACACGGAGGTCAGAGGCTGGGGTGCCCCGATCTGGAGCCAGAGGCCTTCGCACGCGGCTGCCACTGGAGACTGGGGGCAGGGAGAGAGCGGGGGACATGGGCAGCGGGCACGTGGGGCCACCTCCCGTAAGGTGCCGCCCAGGCCCCCACCCCGGCATCCCTCCCGCTCACTGGATGGTGCATTTATCCCGCTCACGGGCCTGGCCCTCCCGAAGGACCTTGGCCTTGATGTACTTGAGGTCACTGTTGACGCTGGGGCGGCGGGCAAAGGGCGAGACCATGCCGTAGGCGTCCATGTCCTTGACGCGACGCATGCAGAAGGGCCTGGGGTGGAAGGCGTCGCCGTACTGCACCGAGATCTTGCGGTGCAGGGCGGGGCTCATCTCGTGCGGCAGCTTGGCCATGCTGAAGAGCACATAGAACATCTCGTCCACGTTGGTGTTCTTCTTGGCCGACACCTCGAAGTAGGCACAGTTCTCGTCCCCGGACACCAGCAGCTCGGCCTCGGTGGCCGGCACCTGGCGGCACAGCTCGCCGTGGTCGTTCTTGTTGCCGCAGATGACCATGGGCAGCTCGGCCGCCTCCTTGGTCTTGTTCTTCAGGCAGGACTTGACCTCCAGGATCTGCTTCTGGAGGCGCTTGACCTCGTCGAAGGACTCCCGGTTATCCAGGCTGAACACCAGGATGAAGACGTCACCTGCAGGGAGAGGGGTCGGGGAGGTGAGGCCGTCCCCCACCTCAGGCCCACCCCACCCCCGACCCCGCCTCCCCTCACTGACCCCACCTTCCCAGTGAGTCTGTGGGGGAGTCACTCTTCTCCCCATTTTCCAGAGCAGAAGGTTGAGGCCCAGAGGGTTAAGCCCTTGTTCAAGGGCACAGAGCTAATGGGTGGCACAGCCCGGCTCAAACGCCGTTATCTCCCCCTACAGGTCCCTGCAGAGCTGGCGATGGGGAGAGTGGCTTGTGAGTTCGGGCAGACTGTGTCGGAGTAATGATAATAAATACGATTTCCATGACAGTAGAGGTCCTGCCCGACTTGTTCAGTGCACATCCCCAGGGCCTGGACAGCGCCTGACACATCGTAGGAACTCAGAGCACGGGCACCAGTCAGGCCTGGGTTTACATCCTGCCCCCCCGCCCCCGGCCCTGAGCGGGCCCCTCGGCCTCTCCGAACCTTCATTTCCCCATCTGTCCCACCTGGAGGAAACAGCCTCCCATGAGGGTTTTTCACAGGATAATGACTGGAGGTCTTAGATACAGAGATGACAGAGAGGACACGCCAACTGTCGGTCCCCCCCCCCACTGCTCACAAGACCTCTGTGAGGGGGGTTTCGTTACCTTCCCGTTGTTGGTGTAAGTGAGCGAAGAGAGGCTCAGAACGGGCCCAAGCTCACACAGCACGAATGTGGCCAGGCCACGATTTGGACCCGCTTCTGTCCTCACCCAGCCAGTGCCTGGCACACGCAGGTGCTCCCCACTTGAATAAATCACAGACAAATGAGCGCTAGCCTCCAAGACCCACGCTGTCCCTACTTCCACTCACTGCATCACTCAAGACAGGTACCTGCGTCTGAAACGGGCAATTCGGAGGTGGCTGGGGTGGCAGGGAGAAATTGCAGGCAGTGCCCACATCCCAACTTCCAGAACTTACTACAGGGATCACAAGCTCACACCCAAAGCACCTTCTCTGAACTTTGGCTCCAACTCGTAAGAACCTGTGGGGAGATGCCCAAATCCCTGTTTCCCAGATGAGTAAACTGAGGCTTAGGGGTGTCGGTGACTGGCCCGGGGTCTGAAATCCAACCCCTCTTCCTTCTGGAAGCTGCCTCCTTCCTGTGGACCCCCAGAGCACAGCATCTGTCCCCCCATGATAGCGCATGCCACATTCGGGACCACGCTCCAGCCTTCACCGTGAGCTCTGGAGCAGAAAGAGACAGTGTCACCTGCCTCCTTGTCCCCCAGGGCCCCGCACACTGGGTGGGGACTTCATGGAAGGAATGGGGGTGATGGGCTCTTTAGGGAGGTGCTTGCACAAGGCAGCCCCGAGCCTGGCAATCGCTTCTGCCTGGGCTGCCAACCCCGTCCCATTAGGCTAATCCTGGGCCCCTGAGGATTCTGCAGCCTTGACGTGTTCAAATGCAAGACCGCAATGCCAAGCTTCAGAGACAGCCTGGCTGGCAGCTGGAGAGAGCTGGCGGCAGAATTAATGGCTGTCAGAGTTTCCTTCTGCACCAGCACCAGGTTGGAAGATGAGGCACGAGCTGGTGAGTGAAAAAGCAAGCAGCAGACAGATGTGTTCCGAATGGTAAGTGCGCGTTAAAGAGAGACGGGCAAAAATACCCCGTCACAAAGACAAGACAAACGTAAAGACCAGTGTGTTCACGGGGGTCCAGAAGAGACCCCACCAGACTGAAGGGGTGGGCCGCTTCCAGGGAGGGGACAGGAACCTGCAGTTGGGGACACAGGTCAAGAGCGCTTTTAAAGCCTTATTTGGGTTGATAGGAGGGTGCCTTTGCATATTATTTGTGTAACAAAAAATTAATTTTGGAAATATGCATGTGGCCCGGCCTCACACGCCTCTCCCTCCCTCTGATGTTCGCCTTAGTGACATTAGTGGGCACCCAGTCCCCTCCCCAAGGCAAGAAGAGCTGACCTCCATGTAATACCCACCACACGCTAGAGGTGTCCCCAGTGCCCTCCTTCAGTCCTCACAGCACCCCCCCGGGAGGCGGGGGCGGAGAGGAAGCAGGCTTAAGTCCGCTGTGCAGCCAGGGAGACGGAGAATCAGAGCCTGGGTCACACATGGAAGCCGTGGTGGGGTGAGGACTGGAACCCAGGTCAACCCAGGGCTCCCTCCATCCACACACACTGCCTCTCCAAAACATGGGGTGGGGGTGAAGGGCGTTCTGGGGTCAGACGGTCCGGGCCGCAAGGACAGCCCGAAAGAAGTCATCCTCCCTGGGCTCAAGGAGGGGGCGTGGCCAGGGTGTAGGGGAGGAGTGCGTGAGGCATTGAGTTTCTTGGTGCAAAAGCAACTCGATTTGGGGGGCTATTTTACTGATGGCTAGAGGGGTGCTTGGTTATTCCTTCCCTTCATCACAGCCCAGCAATGGGAGAAGGATGCTTAGGAAACGGCTGCACTGGGACACCTGGGGTGGCTCAGTTGGTTGAGCATCCAACTTCGGCTCGGGTCATGATCTCGAAGTTCATGAGTTCAGGGCCCACGTCGGGCTCTGTGCTGTCAGCTCAGAGCCTGGAGCCTGCTTCGGATTCTGTCTCTCACTCTCTCTCTCAAAAATAAACATTAAACAATTTTTTTAAAAAAAGGAAATGACTACGTAAGCCCACAGCAGGCACTCTCTAAATGCTGGGTTTCTTCAATCGTTGTTTATTGAGCACTTACTATCCGTTCACCAAGCAGGTCTGGCGTATTAATTCACTTAATTCCCACAGTGGCCTTGGGGTGGGTGCTGATGTGATGCTCTTACAGAGAGAAAACAGAGGCACAAAGAGAGAAAGCTGCTTGCCCAGAGGTATAAAACCAGGAGGTCGCTGCCCCAGGCACACCGGGGTCCTGCCGGCCCTCTTGGCCTCCCTGCGAAAGCGCCTTAGTCACGCAAGCGCTGGCCGGGTCCCACCTCTCCACCTGCTCCCCTTCATCCCGTCCCGTCCCAGCGTCCCCAGCAGGGCCAGCAGACTACAGGGCGGTTTCACGTAGAGAATAAGCAGCAGGCCGCCACGCACCACCTGGGTTACCACCCGGAGGAGCCTGCCCTCCCTGGGCCCCGGTTTCCCTACTTGTAAAGTCCAAAAGAGCCATCTCCTAGGTTAGCGGTGAGGATTAAATAAATCCACGCTACGCTCGAAGGACAGGCCCGGGCTCACAGGTCTCGGTAGGTGTTAGCTCCTGCCTCCCCCGCGCCTGGGACTATTCCTGGGCTCCTGGCATCACACTGACTGACCAGCGCCCAGGTCCTGCCCTTACCGCTCCGAGAGGCAGCAAAGGCCTTGGGCGTCAAGAGACCTGAGCCCAGCAGACCGACCATGGCCCCCGGAGCTGTGCTGGGCCAGCTCCGCAGGAGGAAGGCAGTAGCCCCTCTGGTCCCCGGAGACGAACTGCCCCAGCGCCTGCCTGTGTCCGCTCCCACGGTCACGCGTACTCCATCCACGACCAGCCACAGTGGACTCTGGGCCCCAGCGCGACCACTTGCCCGGCAACACCTCTTGGACCCTCCCAGCCTCACAAGGGGGCTTGCCGTGAGCCTGACCTCAGACGGCGGGCACGCAAAGCACCCCGTGTGCACGCTGCCCAGAGCCGGGCGCGCCCGCCCGCCCCAGGCCCCCACCTGTGAGGATGGACAGCCTGCGCATGGCAGGGAAGGGGTGGTTGCCGGACGTGTCCAGGATGTCCAGCTGGTACATGTCGCCTCGGATGTTGTAGACCTTCCGGTGGAAGTCCTCGATGGTGGGCGTGTACTGGTCGTCGAAGCGGCCGTTGAGGAAGCGGGAGACGATGGAGCTCTTGCCCACCCGCGAGGCGCCCAGCACCACCATGCGGTACGAGTTCTTGGCGGGCACGCTGAGCGTGCAGTTCCCGCTGGACAGGGTCTTCATCATGGCTCGGGACTGCAGCACCGAGCGGGGGGCGGGCGTCAGCAGGCCCTGGACCCGACCCTGCAGCCTCTTGCTGGCGGCCTTGGCCTCCTCCGCGTGGCCCCTGTCTGGCCGTCCGTTCTCTGCCTGTAAGAGGGGGGCGCGTTAGACTAGGGCGCCCCTGAGGGGCCTCGCAGCTCTGCCTGCTCATCCATTTGGGCCCCCTGTGGCTCCCTTCCTCCTCAGTCACCCCCCCCTCACACGTGCACCCCCCTCACTCATTCGCCCCAGCACCCATTCACCCCTTGTCGATTCCTTCCCCAGGACGTCTGGGGCCTGACCCCTCGCTTTACACAAGTAGCTAAGTTCTCTGGGAGTTACTTTTTCTCAGCTATAAAAGAGATCCATTCACAGGGCTGTTGCATTATGTTGAGGTCGCAAAATGTTAACTAACTCCTGCTAGACCCGAACTCTCCCTGGTCCTTCCGTCCTGGGGGCTCGACCTAGAGGAGGCGCTAGAGAGAATCTCTTTGGCACCTCGGGCTGTGGCTTTTCAGACGGGGGTGGGGTGGGGGTGGGGGGCGCTGGGAAGGCCATGTCCAGACCACATCCTCTCCACCCACCCAGGGCCCAGCGACTTTGCCCCCAGGCCCTGGGAATTTGCTTACCGCCAGGAGGCCCAGAGATCTGGAGCAGGAGATGTGGGCCAGAGAAATGACCTGAGAACAACTCAAGTCCCTCAGAGCTCCAAGGGCTACCCAGAACTTTCTGTGGGAGCTTCTTGGCCTTGTGGAAGAGGCTGAACTGTACCGCAGCTCCAAAGCCCAAATGGAAGATAAATAACCCCCCACCAGGCCACGCCAAAGGCCCACCCCAGCCCCCACCACCCTCCTTTCCTGTGTCAGCACCCACCAGAATCCCCTTAGAATCCCTGAGCCCATCACTCTGTCTGAGCTCTGCTGAGATCTGCCTCCACTTCCAGCTCATGCTAGTCCCTCTGCCAGAACGCCCCCTTCTCTTTACATCGCAGGGTCTGGCTCAAACACCACCTCCTCTCAGAAGGCTTCTGGCTCCCCGCCCAACCGCAGCAGGAATCTCTCCCCTCTCTAGGAACTAGAAACGGATCCAGGCCTGCTAGAATATCGATCCCTTCTGCCCTCAGCCGCCGCCACACATGGTTGTGCAGGCTGGGCACTGCACAAGGCACCCTGCTAGGCGGGAGCGTGGGGGCTGTCTTTGTGGGGTTCATCGGCCCAGAGAAGGCCCCTTTTTCCCCCCATGTGCACAGGGGAGCTGTACATGCTGGCTACCCATGCTCCCCACCTCTGGCTGCCCCAGCTCAGTAGCATAGAATGCCGCATCCACTCACCCCAAGGCTCTCTCCAACATCGTCTGGAGGTGGAGAGACCCCCTGGCGTGCGTCCTGTTCAGGACCCTCGGGCGTCTGCCTCTGCTCACGCTGCCCGACTGAGAGCCGCTGTGCAGTAAACCAGCTCTCAAAAATATCTTTCTTAAAATGCCTTTATTGGCAGCATTTGTCAATCTCTAGGGTATACACATTCCCACCATGGCCAATTCCAAGCCACCAAGAGGGTCTCCATGAATGAATTGCAAAGAGACGCACACAATGAGCCCGCTGACCCTGAGCCCAGAGCCATAACAATCACCATTAACCGAGCCCCTGCCGTGTGCCAAGTACCCGCTAAGTATAGAACGGAGGGTAGCTGACATTTGCCACGCAGTCAACAAGGGCCACAGCGTGCTGTGCTAAGCGCTGAGCGTGTAATAAGTCGCTCCATCCCTCAGGAACCCCAGAAGGGAGGTGGCGTCACCCCAGTTCGCAGAGGAAGTTACTGAGGCTCCGAGAATTTTAGTTAACTTGCTCAGGGTCACACAGCCAGTAACCAGCAAAGGAGGGATCTGGCCCCCGGCAGTGCGCCCTGCGCAGGGATCTCCTCACCACCTCCCTATGGGGAGGATCTCATCTGTCCATTTCACACCTAAGGACCCTGACACTTCAAAGTCTACACGACCGGCCTCTGTCGTTCATAAGGTAGCCAGGACAGTGACTCTGAGGCTAAGACCCACCCCCCTCCCCCTAATTCATGCCTGCGGCCCTCCTTCCATTTATCCCACAGGGGGTCGGTCCCGTGTACACAGCAAGTGCTCAATAAATGAGCCATGAATGAATGAAGCAAGTGGGTCTGCCTCTGCATCTCACCCGAAGCCTCCTTCTGAGGCCTCCTCCTCTTCCTCCTCCCGCCTGGCCAGCCCAGGTGCTGTGCTGAGGAGGGTCTCGGTAGCCTGGGCAAGGCAGCCTGCGCCTTCAGCACACATGGGGGGAAAGAGGCCCCGCACCACGACAGCCCCCTCCCCAGCCCCTCTGCGGGGAGCTCGGCTCTGCTGGTGATCACATCTGTCTAGACAGACAGGGAGGGAGGCCAGCAGCTCCCAGGGACAGTGTTTGTCTCCATCACCGCCTACCCAGCCTGGGGCGGGGGGGTGGGGGGTGCTCCTGGTACAGAGGTGCTAATATCAGTGCCTGGATGGGCCTGGAGTCAGAGACAAGAGGCAGAGAGGCAGAGAGGAGACGGGGCGTCAGAAAGAGGCAGAGAGGGAAATGCACCTTCTTCTCAGGGAGAAGGCTTCACATGGCCTCAGCCACGTGGGGCTGTGTGAGGTGCCCAGACACCTGGACGCCAGGTGACAGCGACATCTCCTGCCCCCGCATCTTCCCTCCCTCTCCTCCCCCCCCCCCCCAGGAGGCGCTGTGGGCAGCTGTGGGCGTGGCTCCTCTCCTCAGCTGCCTGCTCTCTCCCTGCATCCTCAGCAGGGCCGACCCCACACAGTGAGGAGCAGGTGGGCATCAGAGAGCAAAGGGCCCTTCAAGAATTTAGAGCCCAACCCTGGAGGCTCAGAGGCTGGCTAATGGGGCCGCGAGCAGCACAAGAACCCAAATGCACTGAGTTCCGGGTGTCAGCTGACCCCAGCCCGAGGCGAATGGAAGGGCGCCCAAGGAGGCAGAGAGTCCGGGACCAGGGATGGGGTGGTGCCATCCTGGGGGGGGGGGACAGCCAGGCAGGCTGCCATCATGCTAGCTACTTTCTGTTCCTTCTTCCAATGACTTCACAAGGGTCCCATGAAGAGCGGGCCAGCATCAGTCCACTAACTGATGGGCACACTGGAGGGGGGGGCGGCGGGCACTGCTCAGTCACTTGCCCAGGTCCACACAGATTACCGGCCAAGCTGGATTAGAATTAGGCTGATGGGCTCCTAAGCCTGGGCTCTTACTTCCATAAAAACCTACCCCCTGGCCAAAAGCAGTCTTTCTCAAACAGTGCCTGACTCAGGGACACCTCAGCTGGCGTCGGGCGGGGAAATGACCCGAGGCCTATGATACTCTCATTCCCTCTCTCTCCCTACAGACAGCTGGGGGAACAGGCCTCCTGCCCAGGACTCACCCCCAAATCCTGCCCAGCCAGCTCCCGGCAAATGCATCTGTGGGTTTGCCCCCTTCCTCTCCCTCAAACCCCTCCCTCAGGGCCTCCTAGAAGATGGAGGGGATCAGATGGAGAAGGACATCAGGACAGGAGTCTGGACATGTCCTTCCCTCTCCCTGCGGGTACCCCAGAGTTTGGTCCCAGAACGAGTGCCCCCCCACCCCGTCCCTTCCCCACACACCTCCAGCCTCCTCCATTAGCAGACATGCCAGCCTCTCTGGCCATACCCATTATCCACTGGCTCCCATCCCCACACTGAGGGGTGTCCTGGGGGCTTGGCAAAGCCAGCCCCAGCCCCCTTGGCAGCTCAGGGTGACAGGAGACAGGCAGACATCATCTTCCCGCAGACCAGCCCTGCCTCTCAGCAGCTCAGATGGTTTGGGCTGGTGGGGCTGGTCACCTATCAGCTGGATATCGTAGAAACAAACCTGTAGCGTGGCCCGGATCATTGAGTGAGAAGTCTAGAGGCTAAAACAGCTTCTGACAAGTGGGTTCCTTTGACGCACCTCCTCTAGGCACCCCAAGGGACACCGGGAACAGCCGGTGGGATAAGACGGGACCGCAGGCAGAGGTCTTGGGAACCCCACCTTGTCGCTGTGACACCAGGGTAAGCCTGAATCATGGGCTCCTGAGCTGGCTGCCCCTTCCCAGCCCGGCCTCCTACCTGCCAGGAATCCAGAGCACCCTCTGTCATCCTCCAAGGAAGGGGGACCACGGGAGAAGGCAGAGAGAGCCCCTCAGAGGTACCTGGAGGCCCTCCGGCAAGCTAACGCGGGACACATTTCCAGGGAAAAGAATCCCTCAGGAAACTCACTCCTTGCGCACACACACCCCCAAAAAGCTCAAGAAGTGCTGAACAAGGAAGGTGTTCCTTGATCTTCCCTCCTCAAAGGAAGCCCTCACAAGGGCTGGGGGTGGCCATCAACCAGCTCCATCCAGGTACCGGAAGGGGGTGGGAGTGTTTGGGGAAGGTAAGTAAGTGCCTCTTCCTCCCAGAGCCTCAGTGTCCTCAAACTTAAGTGGCTATTGCTCTAGGTCCCTTAAACGGAAGGCTCCCAGCAACACATCTAGCACATAGTAGATGCTTAGTAAGTCTTTCCAACCAGGGATAACTAAGGGCCTAGCACTCAGGCTGACACAGAGCAGGTGCTCAACTAGTATCCTTTTCTCTCGACTCGTAAAGTCGCCTATGATCCCGGCACACAGTAGGTGCTCAATCAGTTTAACTTTCCCTAATCATGTAAAGCTTTCTCTAGTCCTCCCCCCACAAGCCTCGGCCCTTTTTTCCTGGCTTCCCCCCACGTCAGCCAGCTCCCCAGTCCTGTTGGGGTCTCTCTCCTACCTGAGAACGGCTGGCCGGGCCTCTGGCACAGCTTGGAGGGCTGCCTGGAAGCGCCCGGCGGTGGGGAGAGCCGCCTGCCTCTCCGGCCGCCGCCGCCACCGCCGCCGAGGCTTCCGGAGTCTGCAGCGGCTCCCGGGTCACTGCGCCGGGCTCCTCCTCTGCGCGGCTCGGGGCGCCGAGCTGGGCGCGGCCGGGCGAGGAGACGCGGGGAGCCGGTACCCCATGGGTGGGTTCTGAGGGCTCCGAGGGGTCTGGGCGCCGGGCGGGCTCGGGCTCGCCGCCGCCGGCCCCGCCCTGCCCCGACCCGGGGGACTCCTGCTGAGCCAGGTGCCCGGAGGCGCGGGGACGTCCGATCCCCGGGTCCCCGCCTAGGTCTTCGGGGCTGGGGGAGGGCGGCAGGGGCGACTCCGGGGCTTAAAGAGGGTCCTTAGAGACTCCTGGAGGGTCCTCTGGCGGCGCCTGTGGGTGCGTGCGTGTGTGCGCGTCCCGAGTGGGCGAACCTGCGCTGGCCGCCTATGCCACCTTTTCCGCCCGCGCGCCAAAGGGGTGCGCCCGGGTCGGGGGTGCTGCCCGTGTCGCCGCGGCCTCCTCCTCTGCCTGCAGCTCTGCAGCTCTCCCCGCGCCAGAGGAACGGCTCCTTTCTCCCGGCGAGTCTACGCCAGCAGCTGGAGGAGGAGCAGGGCGCTCAGCTCCGCGCGCGTGTGGGAGGGGGCCTTGAACGCCGCCCCAAGGTTTTTGCACGTAGCTCTGAGTTAGTCTAAAACGCGCTCCTCCTCCCACTTCACCTCCTCTGGCCCCCCTAGAGGAGGCGAACTTTCTGCGGGCCCTAGCTCCTCCCTCCCTCTCCGGGAGGCGAACGCCCCTCTCTCCCGCAGGGCGAGGTCAATGCCTCTCCCCCCCCCCCCCCCCCCGGGAAGCGGTCGCAGCCGGGGCTCGCGGGGGCGGACCCGGCGGCAGAAGCCCAGATCAGGCCGGGGTGCTCTCCGCCGCGCCTGCGAGCGTCCCTCCGCGGCTCCTCCGCTCAGGGTCCGCCCGCCCGCGCCGCGGCCCGCGGGTCGCCGGTCCAGCCGCCCCGCGCCAGCCTCGGCCTGCAGGAGCCCGCTCGCCCGCCTTCCCGGCGCCCCGCCCCCGGCACTGCGCTCGGCCAATGGGCAGCGGGTCCCGCCGCCTGGCCCCGCCCGCGGCCGCCCGCCCGCCCGCCGCAGTCTGGCGCTCCGCGTGCCTGGGCGCGTGGGGCCGGGGCCGCTCGTGGGGCAGCCGGGGACGCGCACCGTGACCGGAAGGCGGCATCTGCCTCCGAGGCTGATGTCTGCGCGCGCACTCACACGCACACCGCGCCGGCCGCAGGTGACCCGCGAGGGTCCCGCCGCCAGCCGCCCCGGGCCCCCAGCCCCACCCTCCAGGACTCCCGCGCCCTCCCCCATCGCGGAAATGCCCAGGTGCCCTGCAGGGTGCCCATCCCGCCCGCCCTGAGCCGCCGCCACCTAACGCCCGAGATCTCGGGCCCCGCGGGACCCTGCGGGATGGCTCGTGAAGCCGCACGTGCCGCCCGGAGGAGCCGCGGAGTCGCCTTGGCCTTGCGCGCAAGAGCAGAGGTCTGGGAGAGCACTGTATAGAGAGCCCTGCGAGGATGAGCCGGGTGCCTTGGGCAGTGCGTCCCTCACCTCGGTTCTCCCGGCCTTGAACTAGGGCAGCCGTCAATCATTCTCATTGTGCCATATCTATGCACCACTTATTACTTAGTATTTTCTTAAATCCAAGACCCACTCTCTCCCCCAACACATGTTTTAGAGAATCGTTGTTATCACTGCCTTAAATGGGAAGCCAGTATCACTTGCCAAAAATAGAAGGTAAGAATAAAAATAAACAGAATGAAAACAAACCAAGGTTATTAAATTCTAGCTGGAAACTGGCATACCAAGGCTTGAGATGTGCCCTCAGTGGAAAAGGAAGATTGGCAACGTTTGGAGAGGTGTTAAAGACCTATTAACACCCCATGGAAACTTCTTCCTTCATGCTTTCAGGAGGCTGAAAAGAGAATGTTCTCACTGCATGATGCTGACGCGTTGAAGGGACACAGTGCTGTCTATCAAAACACTTTTTGTTATCAGCCAGAGAACTGTCCATCACTTGTGAACCCTGGGCCGGGAGGATGTCTGCCAATCTTCCCTCCACTGTGAGGGGAGAGGATAGGTCTGGGTCGGAGTTGAAGTCCTGCCTCTGCAGCCCCTCAGATATATGGTCCCCGGGCCAGCCATGTTTCCATGACTAGTCATTCTTCAAGGACTCCATGGGGTCACAAAGGGCTGCACTGTATCGTTGTGCAGGTTGCTTACTGGCTCAGGGGTACTCAGCTAAAGAAATTCAGCTTGTGCTTTCCCCTGAGCCTTGGTTGTGTCACCTATAAAATGGGTATGATATGCTAGGTCCACTGAGTGACAAAAATACTAAAATCATCTTGGACTTTGCTTATTGAAAGTGGCTTGCTCTGCTTGTCCCTGTGTGGTCTGGAGAATCTCTAGGGACATCAATTAGAGAGGACGGGGCAGGTGAAGGAGTAATCATGCCTCACTTGGTTGTGTTTAAGCAGAGGATGTGAAATGTAGGCTGGGGCTCAGGGATGTGGCCAAGGTCACCCAGTCAGCAAGTGGCAGGATCCAAGCCCAGCATTCATTCCACATCCAGGCTTTGCTTCTAGGAACTGGCTTCCGCCCAGGACGGTTTCTGCTCAGCACGACACAGAGGCTGTGAGCCTTGAGCTGGCTGTGAGCTTGACAGCGGGAGGAGGGCAGGGTGTCATGCGTCACCTGGAAGGCTGGGGTCCGAAGCACTCGGGCCATGGGGCCGGTTCTCCCGCTCCCGCGCTGGAAAGGTAGCAAGTGGCTAGCTCGGAGCCGGCCCCAGAGCCATTACCACAGCTTCAGCCCAGTCCTCCACTCTAAGCGGGTCACGCTCCATGGACCATAACTTGAGGGTTGCTGCACATGGAGCCCCCAGAGACCCACCTGCTCCTGCCCCCCTGCCCCTCCTCAAGCACAGAACGGCCCAGTCAGTAAGCAGGTGCACACAGGGGATGGATGCTCAAAGACGCCTCATGTGGCAACAGCACACTTCCCCGTGTATCCACTTGCCCACCCTCCTCCTGCCGTCCGTCCACTTCCCTCACCGTCTCGCATGGACCATTTGTCATAGACATCTCCCTCCTTCCTGGGCTCCCTGCTGCCGCCCCCCCCATACCCCACGACCACTTTAATCTTTTTCCAGAAGCTGCCACCCCCTGCTCAAGAATTGTCAATGGCTCCCCATGACTAGAGACACAAAATCTAAACTCTTCAGTCCAGCCTACGAAGCCTCCGACCAGGATCTAGTTCCCATCGGGCCCCACTGTCAGCCTGCGTTGTGGCCAAATCAAACCACGTCCAGGTCCCTCAAGAAGCCAGGACTTCCGTCCTCCAGGCCTTTGTGTATGTCGATCACTGTATCGGGGGTAACTTTCTCTCTGTCTTTACCCAGGGACCTTCTACACATGCTTCAAAGCACGACCTTCGAGCACCCTCCACAAGAGGTTCTTAGCCTCTCTAACCATGTGAAGGTCATCTCTTCTGGGATCCCGTAGGGGGAAGAAACCAGCTCTTGCACAGTAGGTAACCAACCATTCCTTTAAGCCTCAGTTTCTTTACCTGTAAAGTGGGTGTTATGGTTCCTACCTTATGGGTTGATGGGAGGATTAAAATGTACTTTAAGTGCCTCGCAAACACTGCATACGGTAGCCTTCATCGTGATTGCTTCCTTCTTGGCCTGTGTCACACCCTGCCTGACATTTTGGACACATGCCTCATCGTCCCCATTAGCACGTGAGCTCCTTGGAGTGGGGACAGAGCCTGATTCGCCTTTGTATTCCCACATCATCAAGGGCAGCGTCTTACACCTTGTGAGTTTTTAATAAATGCTTATTGAATTGCGCTCAGCTCAACAGCCTCGGAGCAGAAGCGGTGCACAAGCTCTCCTTGGAAACGAGAGCGAGGGGAGGGCAGACGCAGGAAGGCAGTCTCATTGAGTCCTCCTAAGAGCCCCGCTAACGGAAGGGGAAACTGAGGCTCGGGGAGGCTGTTCAAAGCCAGGCAGCCAATGGGAAGCTGAGCCAGGATCTGAACGACATTTCTCCAAAGGGAAATAATGTGTTTGCCCAATCCGTGTCCTGTCACATCCCTGGCTGCTTTTCTAGAACAGAGGTGCCTAGCCCCAGTGGAGCATAAATCACCCTGGGGGGGCTTACATGTGAACACCTCCTGCTCAGAGGTGCTGACTTAATGGCTGTGGCGTGGGGCTTGATAGGCACAGTTTAAAGCTCTCCCAAGTGATTCTAATCTGCGGCAAGAGTTGCTCAGCAGTAGAGCAGTGGTTCTCCAAGTATGGTGCCTGGACCAGCAGCATTGGTGCTATCTAGAACTCGTTAGAAATACAGGCCCCCAGAGCCACGGTTTTAACTCGCCCTCCCAGCAGTTCCAACGCATGCCCACGTTTGAGAACCACTGAGCGTAGAGGTCAAGTGGCAGGATCTTTCTGTTTTGAAGACAAAGGGATGGTTGGGGGCTTGACCGAGTTCGCTGCGTGTGACTGGCAGGCTAGACACAGAGCCCAGGGCACCTGAACCCGCCTCCAGCCCGTTAGCACAGGCCATTGGGCCACCAGCTGCACAAGACTAGCATGCGGTCGGGCGCAAGTCAGTGCGGAGAACAGCTAGCTGGAGGAGACTGGCACCGTGCCTGGCATTACGGGGCCTGGCCGAACCTCCCCCGAGGTTGAGCAGTAAGGACAGGGCAGCAGGGGCACAGCCGAACCCACCACACCTCATGCCCTTCTCCTCATTTGACCACTTCTGCCTCCTGCCGAGCAAAGAGATGGTATTTGTCACATCACAGATATTCAATAAAAGCCCAATCAAGGAATGAATGAATGAATGAATGAATGGTGTTTAGTTTCTTCTTTGCAACAAGAATGTTGGGTCAGATCCTCTCTGAGAGCCCCATCTGATTCCACATTACTAAGTCAAATGAATTCCACTGTAGGGGCTCAGGTGGGTGCCTTCTAGCTCTAGTTTTTATACAAAGTAGAAAAGATGCCTCCTCCAGACAGAGGCAGACCTTCTCCGAGGCTCACAGCTCTGGCAGGCGGGGCAAGGGAAGGAGCACAAGCTGCATTTCCTTAGCTGAGTGCCCTTGAGCTAGTAAGCAACCTGCACAACCATACCGGGCAGCCTTTTGTGACCTCATCTAGTCCTTGAAGAAATCCGCAAGATGGCGTGGCTCAGATGGTTAAGTGTCCAACTCTTGATTTCGGCTCAGGTCATGATCTCACGGTTTGTGGCTTCAAGGCCCACGTTGGGCTCTGTGCTGACAGTGGGGAGCCTGCTTGGGATTCTCTGTCTCCCTCTCTCTCTGCCCCTCCTCCATTGACTCGCGCGCGCACGCTCTCTCTCTCAAAAACAAATAAACATTAAAAATTAAGAAATAGAATATACCATAAGAGAGTTTTTCAGGGAGCAGGATGACCACGAGAATGTGGTCATTATACCAGGTCAGGCCAAGCTAAGGGTATGACCAGGAAAGAAATAGCCAGAATGAACCAGGGTTTTAATCATAAGGATCATTCCGGAAGCCTCCACTTCTCTCAGGTACTGGGTTGGTCCCAACTACAAGAACCCATTTTAGCCAGGCCACAACCTCATGTGGGGGTGGCACTATGACCCTCATTTGCAAATGAGGACCCTGGGAGGGACCTAACCGGCTTAAAGACCCCTGGGCAAGGAAGCGACAGAGCTGGTGGTGGAGTCAGTTCCCAGGCAATGGCTGCCTGTGGGTGGGGTTTGCTCTCAGATACAACAGCGATTACCCCGGCTGCTGTGTGTATGGAAAGGATTATGGTGTGATCTCCGTGGGCGCTCCCTACAAAGTAAGCAGGGAAGGGGTTTTGTTCCCATTTTATAGGTGATGGACCTGAAGCTCAGAGTTGTGTAGTGATTGTGCAAAATCACTGGACTAGTAAGAGGCAGACCCTGGACTGAAAAACATATGCATCTTTGAACAAGTAGCCCTTTGATCTTTTTATGACATGTTGCTGTCTTCTTAAGGCGTGGCCTGAACATGCTGTAGTGGGCCCGCCCACCCACCTGTCTACCTATCCAAAGTCATTGTCATCATCACCACCATCGTCATCATCTGTAACATCATCATCTCCATCTGTCATCTCCTCTATCATCATCATCTCCTCTTCCATAATCATCATCTCCATCTCTATAATCATCATCTTCCTCACCATTAATATCTCCACCATCATACCCCCCACCATCATCCTCATCTTCATTTCTATCATCCGTCTTCATCAACATCATCATCTCTACCATCATCTTCATCGCCACCAGGGCCATCATTATCTCCATCTCTGTCACCTCCTCTATCATCATCATCTCCATCATCATCATCTCCATCATCATCTCCATCTCCATCATTATCATCTCCATCATCATCTTCATCATTGTGATCTCCATCTCCCTCATCATCATCTTTATCACTGTCATAATCTCTACCATCACCTCTATTGCCAACACAACCATCACCATCATCATTTCCCAAGCCCATGAAATTTCTTCTCCTCTCTGAATGTTTATCAGGTCCTCGGTGTGGTCCAGATGGAGACACAAAAGCAACACAGCTTCCTTTAGCTTTGCCCTTTGGACAGGACTCTATAGGCACCTTCTTCATCTTCCATTGCACTGAATCTTCTCACAGCCCCAGGAAGCATGTAGAGCAGAACATTACATGGAAGAGAAGCTGAGGCAGGAGAGGCTCAGTGGCACTGGGAGAACAAGAGGCCTTATAGCCTAATACTCAGCTGCTTCCTTTATGCTAGACTCAAGGTAGGGGTTGGCCCTGTTCTAAGCATGCTGCACAATTAACTCATTTAACTTGCTCAATAACCCTATGAGGAGTATCTTATTATCCCTATTTTCTGGACAAGGAAATTGAGGCTCAGAGAGGTTAAGTCATTGGGCCAAGGTCACTCAGCTCTTATTGGTAGAGCTGGAATCCTGAATCTGGTGGGACTCTGAAACCAGTGCTCTCTCTCCACGGTAGGAAGGCATCTCTGATGCAGCATTCTGACTGCCTCTCTGGGAAAAACACCTCCTGATTCTGACCTAAAATCAGCCCTGGGCCCCTTTCCCCAGAGGACGGCAAAGACCTTAGGCACAGCTTTCCAGATTCTGACAGCCAACTGGGTGGTCTCCTCTACAGAGGAGGTCCCTATAAAACTCTCAATTCGAGAGAGATTGAGGGAGGCCAGACCCACAGAGACTCAGCCAAACACTGTGCAGCTCAGCATCTTGGCCTCAGGGCCCACCCCCTTCCCTGGAATGACTCTCTGTGAGCAACAGGGCGGAGAAGTACGTGTGCTCTCACTTCCTCCGCCAGCCCTCTCCGCCCCTCTTCATCACCACTGGCCACATCTGCATTTGCTCTGATGAGCCAGGGGTGGTAGAAAGGACACAAGCTTGGCCACCAAATAATCTGTCTCTGCCTCTCACCTCATTCTGGCCCCGGGGACAAGTTAGTTCTCTCTGACCCTCCATTGACTCATCTCTCAAAGTTGGCTATAGTGAAGACTCATTCATTCCATCATTCAGTCATTCAACAAACACTTAGAGAACACTGACCTGGGAGCCTACAATCTAGCAGAGAAGGCATGGATCCCAATTTGAGGAATGCATTGGAGTTAACCAAGGCAAGGGTGTTTCAGGCAGAAGAAACAACGGCCCATTTGAGGCACTAAAATACGCCCAGATTGGCAGGCGAGCAGGAAAAGGGAAGAGAGTACAAGATGATGCTCAAGAGAAAAGCAGGGGCCAGGCATGCCTAGCAGCACTTGGCACACCGTGGGCACTCAATCGAGGGGAGTTGACTGCCGCAGAGCCCAGAGCAGAACCCCAAGCGCCAGGTGCGTGCGGACGGGCGTGGAGCGCAGGGAGCCTATGTCCTCTCTTGGTCGGCACCTGGCACTTCTGCTAATGCCACATAATACAGTGGGCTCATTACCTCGGAGTGCTGAGCCGGGGAGGCAGGGGGGAGAGGTTTGCCAACTACCTCAGATCTGCCAGAAATAGAATCCAATGTTCCGGGATGCTAATGACTGTGGCCTTGGTGTATCTCTCTTTCCCGTCAGTGGTCTCCCACCGACGGAGTTGTTTGAAGACAAGGAAATCAGGGTAGTAGAAAAGACACAGAGACAGCTGCACCGAACCCCCCCCCGCTCCAGCCCCCCCACAGACAGATGGCGAGCCTCACTTTACACACCAAATGTGCATCTGTGCAGAAGTCACATTTGTGTAAATTCCGTCTTATTTTCCTTCCACGTCCTCTGATCCCTATCAACTTCTGGTGGAAGTCTGTCTGCAAATATGGCCACCCACGTTTCCTCCCATCAAGACGGGGGAGTTTATTTCCTCCCCACTGGAGTCTGGGATCTGCTGTGATTTGCTTTGACCAACAGAACGCAACTGGGAGATACCCTGGGCCAGGTTCAGCCTGGGCCCCATGTGGCCCCGGAAGCTTCCAGTTTCATTCTCCCCAAATCCAGCCACCATGCAGTCAGGAAATCCAAGCCATCCTACAGGAAGGAGAGACCACGTGGGAAAAAAGACCACAAAGAGGGGACTGATGCGGCCCTTCTAGAACATTCCAGCCACCAGCCGGATGGCTTGCATGCATGTCCAGCTATCACCCCACCTACCAGAGAAACATAAGAAATCATAAAACCATTGTTATTTTAAGCCACCGAGTTTGGGGATGGTTTGTTATATAACAAAAAACAACAGAAATAGATCCATTTGCTTTGTTTCTGTCTTGTAACCCTCAATTTTGACCACAGTGTCTGTGACCATGGCCCATAAAATACCAGAAAGAAAACCGGCTTATCCTAAGTCAAATTGCAGCGAGTCCTTATTTTTCTCACCGGTCCCCCTCCCTCTACCTCCAGCCCCATCCCCCCCTACTCACCCCACCCCCAACAGGTCCCGTGATCTTTCGAACCCCACTGGCTCCCGGGATCCTAGCCCATCACTGAGGCTCAGCAGACAGAGGGAAAAGCACCAGGCCAGCAGCTGGGCCTGAGTTCCAGTTCCTGCTCAGTCCCCAGCTCACTGTGTGACCTCGAGCAACCCCCCAGCATCCGGGGTCTTAGTGTCCTCACCCCGCAAAGAGACAGTGATCGCATACTCTTGCGATCTCCCGCCGCAGGTGTAGACAAGAAAAGAAACGCCTTGGTAGTGTCAGGAAACTCTAGAAACCTAGTGCCAGACCACTCTCCCTGCCGGCGGGTACAAATGTTCAAGCAGAGGTCAAGGTGCCTCGGGCAGAATCTCAAAACCCAGCGGTGACTGGAGTGAAGGCCGAAGCCTCTTCCAGCAGACTCAGGGAGCCCGAGTTCCAGAACAGCAGACACTCAGATGTGGTTGGAGATCTGGCTGGGAAGCTGTGAGGAGGGGAAGTTTGGGCTGGGTTTCCCGGGAGGCTTCCTGCAGGAGGAGGGACTGAATGGGGGAAGGTGTTCAGGGGGGAAACTTCTAGAAATCTTAGGCTCTCTAACACTGGCCAAGTCACTGGGCCTCCCTGAACCTCGGTTTCCGCATCTATAAAGCAGGGACACTGAGAGAATTAGAGAGAATACATGAAGTCTACCACAGGGTTCAGCCCACATCAGGCCCTCCGTCATTGGCCATTTCTTGCTGTTTTGTCACCAGAAGGGTGCTCGCCCTCCTCCCTGTTCACCATCCCAGAATCCTGAATCTCCCCTCCCACGCCCAGGGCAGCCACCTGCTCGCCCTTCTCTCTCTCCATCTTGCCTGACAAGCCCCCAGAATCACTCCTGGTTTGTTTTTTTTTTTTTCTTTCTCCTTTTCCCCCCCGGGGCCTTTTAATTTCTTCCTCTGGATCATAAACACAAAACAAGTATTTAAACGTCTGCCTCAATCTGGGAAGCAGAGCGACTCTTACATAAAGACCAGATGAAGCCCACGCTCACCAGAAGGGCCATCTGGATGCTGGCTCTGTCACCCTTCCCTCCGCCCTCCCCTCGGGACCGCTGTTGGTCCATAATTAAGGATTCTAATGAGGAGCTGGAGGGAGCAGCCGTGATGGGGAGCCTAATGCAGGTTAACCGCCCGATTGCCCTGGCCTTGGGTGGCCGCTGCTGTGAGCCAGGGCCCCCCCTCCTTCCCCCTCCACTTCCCAGCTCCACTCCCCCTTACCCGGCTCCTGGGGTCCTGGCAATGCGGGAGGAGCCCTGCTGGCAGAGAAGAAGCTGGGGTACAGGGGGACCACAGAGCCTGACAGTGGCTCCCCAGGCACTGGGGACAGCCGGCCTGGGTGTGGATCTCAGCGCCACCACTTCCTGTCTTTGGAACTGTAAGCACATTGGTGCTGAGCCTCTCTGAGCCTCAGTTTCCTCAACTGCAAAATGGGAACGAGACTAATACCCACGTAATGGGTTTATTGTTACAATTCACTGAGGTCAGACCTTCAAAGTGCTTAGCTTCTAAAAAAAAACAGGAGGAGGTGGCACCTGGGTGGCTCAGGTGGTGAAGCATCTGACTTCAGCTCAGGTCATGATCTCACATTCATGAGTTCAAACCCCATGTCTGAACTGACAGCTCCGAGCCTGGAACCTGCTTCCAATTCTGTCTCTCTCTCTTTCTCTGCCCCTCCCCTGCTTGCACTCCGTCTCTTTCCCTCAAAGATAAATAAACCTTAAAAAAAAGAAAAGGCTATCATCATTAGTGAGTGGCTGGGCTGGGCTGGGGAGGTGCCTGCCGGTGGCCAGCCTCGGCTCATGGCTGCACATCCAAAGAAGGTGGGACAGAGGAGGGAAGCAGTGTTAGGTTTTGCTGTGCATGGTAGAAACTCAAACTTTGACTCACAATGCTAGGTAGGCTTATCTTAACCCTAACTGGCTACTGAGTTCCCAGGTTCCTAGCAAATCATTAAATCAAATAAAAACAATTTTAAAAACAAAATTATTATTAAATTAGAAGTGTTAAAGTTTGCTGGGATGGGGGTGCCTGGGTGGCTCAGTCGGTTAAGCATCCGGCTTCCGCTCCGGTCATGATCTCACAGTTTGTGGGTTCGAGCCCCGCGTCGGGCTCTGTGCTGACAGCTCAGAGCCTGGAGCCTGCTTTGGATTCTGTCTTCCTCTCTCTCTATGCTCCTCCCCTGCTTGTGTGCACTCGCGCTCTCTCTCTCTCTCTCTCTCAAAAGTAAATAAATATTTTAAAAACTTGCTGGGATGGCCTGGAGGACAGATAATGAGAGACCTTTGTCTCCTCAAGCTACGAACAAGGGCTCTAAGGGATTTGGCTTCCCCTCCGTCTGTCGTTAGCTGGATGGGTGACCCTTCTCGGAAGCACCTACCACCTGTCCTCTCTAGCACCCGGAATTATGATAAGACCAACAACAGTCCACATTTTTATGGATGGGAGCAGGTTCTGGAAAAGTAGAACGCGGCATGCCAACGCCGGCTGTTTTATCGGTGATGATTTCTATTAGTCACGGTTAACATAACACCGGTTTGGGCTGAGGAAAACGTGGCAGAGTTCCAGTGTGCGAGCACACGGCAGGCACACGTACGCACGCGCACGAGCACATACATGCAACAGGAGAGGGGTCTGCACGGCACTGGGGGAGGCGGGTTCCGCCTGGGATTACCAGGTCACGGCCTCACCCACCCTGCGGAGAGGCTGCAAAGCTGAGGGTGAGGACCCAGTGTCTGGAGCCACACGGACTGCCTTCAAAGCTTGATCCTGCCACTAGCCAGCTGTGTGACCCTAGGGGAGTTACCTCCCATCTCTGTGTCTCAGTGTCCTCATCTGGAAACCAGAGATAATAATGGCACTTAACTCAGGAGGAGCTGTAAGGGTCACGGCGTGTGTCCACTCAGACATACACACATCTGCCTGGAACAGAGCCTGGCAAACGCTAAGCGTTCAGTGAGGTGCTGGGTGACTGCTGGCCCCTATCATTACTGTCCCTTGGTCCCCAGCGCCTTAATCTTCACATTGATCCTATGAGGGGTGCTGTTCTTACCCCTTTTATCCAGATGGGGAAACTGAGGCTCGTGCCATATGCCCAAGGTCACCCATCTTGAAAATGGCAGCAAGTGCCAGAACTTGAGGTCAGCTCTGCCGACTGAGAAGCCTATGCTCCGTCATCTGCCTGAGAAACGCACCCCCGGACCCCATTTCCCGGCCCCGCGGGCAGAGGCCCAGCCAGAGCAGGCATGGAACTCAGACCTACCAGCCTCTCAGGGTCTAGAGGCAAAACTCAGATTTGGCTCCCAAGCCCACAGGCTTGCTTTCCGCCACACACAGCCTCTGGATGGGCTGCCTTGGGCCGGCACAGATGGCATGGACCCTCCTGGAGAATGTCGAGATCTGAGACGGCACAAGGGTGACCCTTCTGCCCTCTTGCACCCTGAGGCTGGGTGACTGGATAAGATGGACCCGGAAGGTCTGGAGAAGGCGAACATGTGGCACACGTGTGGGAGAGGTGAGCAAGCCCGGCCAAGTTTCTCTTGCAGTCACGGCCAGCTGCACCCCTCCTCCCCGAGAAAGCCAGGCTCCTGCAGGGGGGTGGGGGGAGGGCAGGAAGTCCCACGCGCTGTCCCGTCCAGATCACTTCTCTCCTCCCTGCTCCTCTGACACCTGGCGTCCCTCTGTCTCCACCTGCGTGTCTGTCCCGTCTCGCTCTGTCTGTCTCCCATCTTCCTTCCCTCCCTCTCCAGAGAATGAACCGTGCTCACCCCGCCAGCCATGCTCAACCAAGACGAGTAACGAATCCTCCATCTTTCTTATCTGGTCCCCTCAGGTTTTGTTACTTTTGGCTGAAGAATATCCAAAGACATGTGATAGCCAGAGTCAGTTGCAAACTCGAACTGAATTTCTCCGCATGAAAACGTGTAGCCTCCAAAGGATGTCTTTTGGGGCGCCTGGGTGGCTCAGTCGGTTAGGCCTCCAACTTTGGCTCAGGTCATGATCTCACATTCGTGGGTTCAAGCCCCGTGTCGGGCTCTGTGCTGACAGCTCGGAGCCTGGAGCCTGCTTCCAATTCTGTGTGTCTCTCTCTCTGCCCCTCCCCCTCTCATGCTCTGTCTCTCTCTGTATCAAAAATAAATAAAGCATTAACAAAAAAAAAAAGGTCATCTTTTAAAAGGGATTCCTGGAGCCGTGCACCGTCCGTGTGAGCGCAGTTGCCGAGTCGATGTGAAACGGGGCAGAAGTAGATCCTCGAAGAGTTATTTACTTGTCTGTGTCAGCCATAAACCATCTTGTCTGGAACGGAGTTAAAACTGCTCCCAAGGCGTTTTCGACAAGGATCCCGATATAAAGGTGGAATGAGATAATAATGGGAAGATGTGCTAGCTCAAGGCTTTCTAAAATACAGAGCCGGTGAATTGGAGGCGTCTGGAGAGATCCAGCTTCCAAGACAAATAATGTATCTATTCTTTCTTGTTTGCTTGCTTGCTTTCGGAAGCGAGGAGGGACTCTGTTGCAGGCCCTGGGAATACAAAGGAGATAGAAATAGACACGGATGGGCCGTGGGGACACGTCCCCGTCCTTCTGGAACTTGTGGGTCCAGGGGAGGACAAGACAGGTGAACAGGCAGTGAGGACGGGCATGCGGAGAGGCCCGTGTGCTCCCACTGGGTGAAATACTGGGGCCCCGGGCACTGCCTTTGAGAGGCTCAGAGTCAGTGTGAGCCCCGGCCCATGGGGTTCAGCTGACAAAAGCCAGCCCTGCAGGGGTGCCCTCGAAATGGCCCAGAGCTGGGTCTCCCAGGGATGAGAGACCACCGCAAGAAGGGGCGGTGTGAGCAGAGCCACGGAGTGGGGCAGTACGGAGTGCATAAGAATGCTGGGGTGACCCTAGCAGAGATCTGTTTAGGGGAGCAGCGGGTGCATGGGGTCGTGAGGACGCGGGATCCACCTGGTGCAGGTGCTGGGGAGCCTCAGGGGGCTTCTGAGCCGGGGACGGTCACCCGCATGGCCATGAGGGCTGGCTCCAGCTTGGGAAACGTAAGCCTGACCAGGTGGAAGGCTCGCCCCTGCTTGCCATCTGTTGAAGGAGGGGCACATAAGTGCCACCTGGCTTCCTAGAGGGGGAAGATAGCATCTGGGAGGCAGAGAGCGCTCCTCTGGGGGAAGATGCTTGACGGGCCGATAATGATTTATTCAATAGGAACAGACACCTGCGGCTGGGCAGCACTGGCCTTGGGCGCTCTCCAGACCTCGTTCTGGGTACACATGCCCGTCTCTTCAGATGACCAGGGGTGCAGGAGGGGTGGAGGGACGGTGGGGGGACACGGGCCAGCCCAGAGGGAGCAGACCCTTCCAGCTCACCTGGTGGGGTGGCAGCAGTGCAGGTGGCGGGAGACAGGTCCAGCTCACCTGGGCCTGCTGAGGGGGGCCCAGGGCCAGGGCTTGAAGGATTTCCAAAGAACCTTTGCAGCCTCCTGGCTGGGGCTCAATAAAATTCAGCGGCCTCTCTTTAATTCCCGGACACACTGCAGATGCTTAATGGGGGCTCCTTTGCTCCACTCCTAGCCCATGGCCTTTGTCGGGAATTGAAATCTGTCCCTTACAGCACTTATGCATTTGTCCCCAGGGAATGTCTCTAACCATGGCTTCCCCTCGCCCATCACAGCCTTTCTGCCGTTTGGAGATCAATTAGTCGATTTCCCGTGAATCTCTTCTCCAGGCTCATGTTTGTCACCGTCCCCAGTGGGAACCCTCATCGATTATCATTCATGAATGTGCGTTAAAGACCCTCCATGTGTGAAGCCCTATCTCTTGGTCCTCCTCTTCCAGTGGGTGGCCTGGGGGGCCCTGCCCCATTCCAATCATTGTGCGAACTTCTCCAGTTTTGCTATTTCCTTCTTAATGCTGGGGCCAAGAAATCAGCCCAGCGCTGCTTTGAGCCTCCACGGCTATCCTGGGAAGTGGGCAAGACAGCCGTTACCGGGTCCTTGCCACAGACGAGGTAACTGAGAGGCCCAGGGAGGGGAAGTGACTTGCCCAAGGCCACACAGCAAATCTGGGTTTCACAAATTCACGCATCTGGCTTCAGCCTCCGAATTCTCTGGGCAACACTTTCCTTAGATTTGGGGAAGCTTTTCTGGGGAGAGGGAGAAGGTGAGCACCACAGGACTCTGACCTTCTTACATCCCTACCCACTGGGATCTGCACGACCTGCCCGGTGGAGGCAAAATCACCATCTGCTTCAATTCTTCCCCTCACTCTGTGGACTCAGGGGACACCTGATGTCCTACCCCTGGTCTGAAAAAAACATAAAGCTAAAAAAAACAAATCCCTGAGAAGTTAAAATTAGTTTTCCACCTTCTTCTGCCCCAGAAAGAGCTAACAAATCACCTGGAAGGAACTCTTTCCTTTCTGGGAGCTGAGAGGGACGCTAGGGGGCGGAGGGGGTGAGGATCTGGAGGGTTTACTCCCCACCCCCATCTTTATTTCCACAGAGAAAGTGAAACACTTTATTCTATTTTAATATTAAAACCCAAAAGAGAGTTGTTTCTGCCGCAGGGCTGGTCCATCTGATGACCTGGGGGAGGCACTGGGGCTCAGCATGTGGCTCAGTGAGAGGAAATCCTGCAGGTCACATGCCTGGAGATCAAGGCCAGCTGCAGGTAGCCGCCAAGGGCGAGAGGCTGCCAGGAGGGGGTCCTGCCCAGACTCCCTGTGGACCGTGAGTCCTTTCCTTCCCTCGGTTGGGCCTCGATCTCCTCATCTGTGAAATAGGGCTCGGGAAACCCAGGTGGCTCAGTCCATTGAGCGTCAGATTCTTAATTTCAGCTCAGGTCGTGATCTAGCAGTTCGTGGGATCGAGCCCCAAGTGGAGCTGCACACTGACAGCGAGAAGCCTCCTTGTGATTCCCTCTCTCTCTCTTTTACTCTCTCTCTCTTATTCTCTCTCAAAATAAATAAATAATGAAAAAGGTAAAAATGAAATAAAGCGGGGCTCACACCACCAGCCAGAATGAGGCCAGGTGAGAAGGGGACCGAGAAGGGTCCCCACGTACAAGTGGACGCTGCCTCCAGCACAGACACCAGGCAGGGGGCAGGTGCGTGGAGTCACGGCCCCACGTGAGCCCTCTCTGAGGTCGCCGTCTCTCCGCACATCTGGGAGATGTGGAGAAACTGAGGCGTGCGGAGGCCAGCCATATGGGTGCTCAAGCCTGAGCCTCAGTGGCCGTAGGTCCCAAGCTCTCTCCATAGTCCACCTGATGGGACTTTGCAAACTGCTCCTTGCCTTTCAAGCTTGAAAGACCATCACTAGGATAGTTCCAGAGGAGCACCCGGAGCTCCAGGGCCGCCCCTCCTCCTCAAGTCAGAAACTCAGGGACCCTGTCCCGCTGCCCTCCTCCCGTGCGCGCCCTGCCCCTGGAGCGGCCCCGCATTCCAGCATCCTGTGCTGCAGGAGTACCCCCCCCGCACCCCTCCCCCACCCCTCACACGCGGGAACTTCCCACAGAGAGTGGCAGAGGGAGCAGGGGATGGCAGTTTCCATGGCAACCTGGGTTTCTCATTCCCAGCACACAAAATGCCAACCCAGGGTTGGAGAGGTGCGCTCCCCTCCCTCCCTGAGAAGCTTCTCTCTTCCTTCTCCCTCCCCCGCCGCCAGTCTTCACCTCGCTTGGTCCCACCCAGAAAGTAGGGGGGAGGGATCCTGGGACCCTTGGACCCACAGAGGCCGTTAAATTCCACCCCGTGGATGACAGACCCGCCAGAGGTTGAGGTGGCCTGAGGATGTGCAGAGGGAGCTGGGGAGAGAAAGGAAGGGGAGGGGGAAGGAGGACAAGCCCTCACGCACATCCCCCTTCCTGCAAGAGGACTATCAGCAAAGACTGGCCCGGGTCACAACACAGGCTGGGGGAGGCGGGGAGGGGCGGGGCTGAGATGACACAGCCTCGGGGCTTGCCTGGGGGTCCGGGGGAGCCGAGGGTCACTCCCCTCCCTGGTGCTGATTCCCAGTGTGGCCTCTGCTCTCTGAGCTTGAGTTCTTTCATCTAGAAAACGGGAGAAAGAAGAGCGGCCAGTCCCGGGACACAGAGCTTGGTGTCTCAGCGCGCCATGGACGATGCTCATCCCTGTTGCTCTGTTATTATTATTCATGATAACGCCGAAGTCCAGCACTGCACCCTCCTCAGCCTCTGCCCTGCTCTGGGCTCTCACGCACCCCTGTGTGGCGACAGGGTCAGTCTTTGCTGATAGTCCTCTCCCAGGAAGGGGGTGTGCGTGAGGGCTTGTCCTCGCCCCCCTCCCCTTCCTTTCTCTCACATCCTCCCTGGTCACCTGGCCCAACTCGAGGACTCCATCCCTAGGAAGCCTTCCCAGCCTCCCGGGATCTCACCCTCCCCGAGCTCACCTTGTCCTTGCTCCCAGCTCTCACCATGTTACCCGGGACACCTGTCCTTCTAAGGAGCCTTCTGGTCCACAGCTCTTCGGGGCTAACGCTTGAGGACCATGTCCTCCGAATTAATACACAGAAAAGCGCTCAGTCCCCAGCTGACACTCAGTATATCATTCTTAGCACAGAAGTTTCACACACAGTCTCCCTTAATCCCAACGATCACAGCAAATAGGTACCGCTGTTATCCCCATTTTAAAGGTGAGGAAACAGAAATTCACAGAGGTCGAAGGATCTGCTTAAAATCAGAGCTAGAAACTGGACGAGTCAGGACTTGAACCCAAAGCCTTTTCCTGAAGCAACAAGGTGGAACAGCTTTGACACATCACACCAAAATCTTTCCTGGGGAAAAATGGCCTTTTTTGGGAAAAGACTTTGACAAGTCTCTCCATTAAAAGGTGACACATGAGGGACACCTGAGTGGCTCAGTCAGTTGAGCGTCCCGACTTTGGCTCAGGTCATGATCTCATGGTTCGTGGGTTCAGGCCCCACATCAGGCTCTGTGCTGACAGCTCAGAGCCTGGAGCCTGCTTCCGGTTCTGTGTCTCCCTCTCTCTCTGCCCCTCCCCTGCTCACGCTCTCTCTCACTCTCACTCTCAAAATATAAATAAACATTAAAAAAATATTTAAAAAATAAAAATGAAAAATAAATAAATAAAAGGTGACACATGAGGGGCGCCTGGGTGGCTCAGTTGGTTAAGCATCCGACTTCGACTCAGGTCATGATCTCAGGGTTCGTGGGTTCAAGCCCTGCATCGGGCTCTGTGCTGATGGCTCAGAGCCTGGAGCCTGCTTTACATTCTGTGTGTTTTTCTCTGTCCCTCCCCCATTTGTACGTTCTCTTTCTCTCTCTCCCTCTCTTAAAAATAAAAATAAACACTTTTTAAAAAACGGTGACACATGAGCCCAAGAACCCCGAAAACAGTCATAAGACCAGGTGCTTCATGGGTGCCTGTTATGTACCCGGTGGCTTTGTAAGAACTTTAAGTCAATTACACAAGTTGATCATCCCAACAACCCTGAGGAAGGTAAGAGCATTGGTTCCATTTTGCAGACGAAGAAACTAAGGGGGGACCCGTTATGAAGCTCTTCCAAGGTGACCCAGCTAATAATTAGAGGCGAGACTGAGACCCAGACAGACTGAGTCCCGTGCCCAGGCTTTCAACTCTTTTGCGAACCGGCTGAACTATTTTGCAAAAGACAAGGAATGGAATTCGCGGTCTTGTTCCTGGGAGAAGAGACATTGGAGGTCAGTATAGACGGGTGACCCATCCAAGTGGGTCGAGACGGGCTAATATAGGGCACACCTCTGGTGACAGATGGCTGCAAGGTCTTTTAAGAGCACAGATGCCTAATGTGATTTTAAAGTTATTTGCGTTTCTGCAACGGAAAACCTCGCTTTCTGCTTGTTCCTTTCTCCCACCCAGTCTCCAGGGAAGTGTTCCACACGAATGACTGCTTTGTGTGAGTGCAGCAGGAGAGGGGAGAGGTTAAGTGCACAAAGAAAAGCATCTTTAGTGCTTTAGTAGGCAGATTGGGGAAGACGGGGTGGGTAGAAAAACCATTAACAAAGTTTGCCTAAACCACACACACACACACACACACACACACACACACACACGTACGCAGGCAGGCACACAGCCTCTAATGCAAGTTTGTTCGGTCTCCTGCATCCCATTTTACAGACTTAATTTGAAGGATGGTCAGAAATAAAGAAACAGCGACTCTGGAAGCCAAAGGGCAGTGGGGGGAAGATGTGGGGGAAAGGTGGAAATGTTTGGCAGGTGAAAAGCATTAGAACACGCGGGAAGGTGCGTGAGAACTGGCCAGGCAAAAGAGAGCCTGAGCAATGAGACTATGACATCTGAATGAGATCTCTTCAGTTTGATTGGAAAGAGGAAAACAGGGTTCGGAATTACTTTTTTTTTTTAAGGTTTATTTATCTTTGAGAAGGAGAGCACAAGCAGGGGAGGGACAGAGAGAGAAGGGGACAGAGGATCCAAAGGCGGCTCTGAGCGCATTACAATGAACCTGATGCGGGGCTCGAACTCGGGAACCCTGAGATCATGACCTAAGCTGAAGTTGACGCTCAACTGACTGAGCCACCCGGGAGCCCCTGGAGTTGCTTATTTCTTATTTTTATTTTTTATTTTTTATTTTTTTATTAATAGTTTATTACCAAGTTGGTTTCCATATAACACCCAGTGCCCCTTTCTATGACCATCAACCCCCCATCCCTTTTCCTCCTCCCTCTTCAGCATTCAGTTTGTTCTCAGCATTCAAAAGTCTCTCATGATTTGCCTCACTCCCTCTCCCCAACTCTTCCCCGCCCCTTTCCCCTTCCCATGGTCTCCTATTAGGTTTCTCCCATTAGACCTATGAGTGACAACATCTGGTATCTGTCCTTCTCTGCCTGACTTTTTCACTTAGCATGACTCCCTCTAGGTCCATCCACGTTGCTACAAATGGCCATATTTCATTCTTTCTCATTGCCATATAATACTCCATTGTGTATATATACCACATCTTCTTGATCCATTCATCAGCTGATGGACATTTAGGCTCTTTCCATGATTTGGCTATTGTTGACAGTGCCGCTATGAACATTGGGGTACATGTGCCCCAAAGCATCAGCACTTCTATATCCCTTGGGTAAATTCCTAGCAGTGCTATTGCTGGGTCACAGGGGCATTCCACTGATAGTTTTTTATTAACTACCTTTGTTGGCTGGACTGGGCATTCTGGATAAACGCAAAGACAGGTCAACATGGGGCCCTTGCTTATGATCAGGTTACAGTAGAAAAGAAGGAAGGAAATGAGCTTCACATCTCATCAGTTTGGGGTGAGACAAAAACACTACTAGGGGCTGCAAGAGCCTGGAGAGAACCGTGACTTTGATAACGGGAGTCTCTACCTCTCCCCCAAGTTTGCAGAAGTTTAGACTTCCACAGGGCATGGACTTGGGGAGCTCAGACTGATACATTTCGAAGCTCTCCAGGGGAAGGAAGGCTCCATCTGACAGTTGAATTACATGGGAATGATTGACTGCTGGGAACAAACGCCAAGGAAATCTGAGGTCCCCATCCTGTCTCTTGCCAGCTGGCCCCCGATGAAAAATGGAGACTAAAACACCGCTTCTAGCTGCCCGTGGCCGGCAGACTGCTAATCTGTTACAGCAGACCCGAGGCACAATGGCTATAATCAGTCCTATGGATGCGGAGTTATTTTAGGAAATCTATATAGACTTCATCTGGAATGCTGTTTGGATTCTCCTCAACTAATTTCTTTGCTTCTTTCCAATTCTAGCAAGTTTATGTATAAAGCCAGACCTGGCTGACCTACGGGGACGGCCAGTCAGCCACCCCTAAGACACCTGTTCCGTCGGAGAGCCCAGAAAGGGAGCTATCTAATCAGATACACTGACAAAAGATGGCCAGATGGAACCGGGGAAATCACTGATCTGGGGAATCCCCTTACCCAGACCCTCAGTGTTTATTGAGTATTTTACTAGATGTGACATAGCGATGTCTTCATGGTCTCTTTCCCTGGTGGCCCTGCCAGGAACTGGCCCCAGCTCGTAACCACCATTAACGGTGAATAACCACCATTTACCTGACGGCCCAGGCTGAAAGTGGACGGGCGGCCCCGGCCTCCAATCTGGCCCTCCCTCCACACATCCATGCTGTCAGCAAACCCCACTGGCTCTGTCCACCTAAATCCTCCCCAAATCTGTCCACTTGTCATCACCTCCATTGCCTAGCCACCTCCTGTCCTAACTAGCCACCGGCATTTCTTGCCTTGGGGACAGTAGCAGCCCCCCCCATCTGGTCTCCCTGTCTCCCCCACTTGGCCCTCTGCATTCTAGCCCCCACACTGCAACCAGAGAGCTCCTTTTAAAACAGAAATCCGGGGCACCAGTGGGGCTCAGTTGGTTAAACTTCCAACTTCGGCTCAGGTCACGATCCCACAGTTTGTGAGTTCGAGTCCCACGTCAGGCTCTGTGCTCCAGGCTCTCCAGCTCAGAGCCTGGAGCCTGCTTCGGGTTCTGTGTCTCCCTCTCTTTCTGCATCTCCCCTGCTTGTGCTCTGTCTCTGTATATCTCAAAATGAATAAACATTTAAAAAATATATAAAAGAAAACCCGCAGAAATCAGATTGTGTCACACTCTCCAGTGGCTCCCTTTCTCCAGCAACTAAAACCTCAAGTCTCTACTGGGCCCAGCAGCCCCTCTGTGGGCCGGCCCTGCCCATCTTTCTGCCCTCCTTTCCCCCTCTTGCCCCTTCCACCTTGCTCCTTTCTTCCAACCCTGCAGCTGTCCCCATGGGTCCCAGAACACACCAAATAGGTTCTCCCTCCCCCCAGGCCCCTGCTTCCCTCCCCCAAGGCCTGGGCACTTGCTGTTCCCTCTGCCTGGACTGTTTTTTCCCTGGGTTCCTGCAGGGCTCACATTCTTTTCATTTGAGCGTTTTCAAATGTCACCTCTTTCAGAAGCGCTTTACTGGCCATTCCCACTATGGCATCAAAAAATAAATGCTTATCACTCTCACTTTGTTATGTTTCTTCTTCTTTTTTTTTTTTAAATATTTATTTGTTTTTGAGAGAAAAGAGAGAGAGTGCAAGCAGGGTAAGGGCAGAGAGAGGGGGTCAGCAGATCTGAAGATGGCTCCATCTGAGCTGACAGCAGTAAACCTGATGTGGGACTTGAACTCACCAACCGTAAGATCAGGCCCTGAGCTGAAGTAGGATACTCTATCAACTGCGCCGCCAGGCGCCCCTACTTTGTTAAGTTTCTAATTGGTTGTCTGACTTGTCATTCTCTTCCATTAGGATGTTAGTTTGTTTCCTCCCGAGCTGTCAGGAGCCTTTTTGTTTTGTTTTTGGATTTAAAAATTGTTTTAATGTTTATTTATTTTTGAAAGAGACAGAGCGTGAGTGGGGGAGGGGAGACAAGGAATCTGAAGCAGGCTCCAGGCTCCGAGCTGTCAGCACAGAGCCTGACCCGGGACTCGGACTCACAGACTGTGAGATCATGACCTGAGCTGAAGTCGGATGCTTAACCCACTGAGCCACCCAGGCGCCCCAATGAATTAATACTTAGAAAGCATCATGTATGTCTGGCACTGTAGAAGTCTTGCTGTTATCACAGTATAAGGATTTGACATGGGCCCGCCCTGCTGTTACTAATGCAAGAGTGTAGAACATGTGAAGACCACTTGAACCCGGGCTGAGCCAGACTAAACTGAAAAGGAGTGGCTATAACCCTTAGAGAAGCGAGGCCCCCCACTTGACATTGGCACCCTCTGGGCGCTGCCCGCTGAGGGGTGTATGTTGGTGCCCTGGCCATACAGACAAATGAGGGAGAATTCTCCAATTATTGTGGCTTCTTTAACATCAGCTGCTGAACAGGTAACCCGGGGAGCCATATTTAAGTGACGAAGGGAGGAAAATCGGTCCCACCTTCTCTCCCCCAATCCGCCCCTCAGCTCTGGTGCTCACCAAGTGAGCTAAAAACAACCCGGCTCAACCCAACTCCCGACCCCAACCAAGCCCATGGTCTAAACGCTGTTGCCATCCAGGATTCTCGGTCTGTTCCACTTGGACTCCATCAAGGCAGACAGATGGAAGGACACATTGAGTCAAGGTACCTAAGATTTTTGAGCACCTACTATGTGCCAGACCATAAAATGGGTGCCTTATATGTATGATATCCACCATGATCCCTACAGCAAACCCGCAGTTCCATCCAATGAACAGGAATCTGGAACATATGGAAATTTTATGACACCCATTTTACAGAAGGAATGACAATCAAGGAGACTGACTTGTCATTGTCACAAAGGCATGCAGGTGGGAAGCAGGAGGCCTGACTTTCAACCCCCATTCCATCTGACTGCACACTCGGTCCTCTTCCTCCTTCACTAGGCTGCTTCCCAAAGTCACTTCCGTGGAAAATATGGAAACCAACAATGATAATTCTGAGGAAAGGGAGTGTCTGGCAAAGACTCTACCCCAGGAGAGCGAGGTGCAGCCGTGAGTACTGGAGTTCTGGCCCCAGCACCTTAAACCAAAAGGGGCTGGCGTGACAGCCCTCTTCTGGGAAAATGTGTTCCTTTAACTGGGCGCATCCTTGTCCAGAGGGAACCAATGCTCTGTTACCAAAGAAGGAAGAGAGACTGAATGTTGTGTACGTGGTTGGCCCTGCCCTCCGCCCCAGCTGGAGTCTTTCTGCTACTTAAGATCTAGGTAAGGATGATTCTGATCCCTATTCTTTTCCCCCCAAGGAAGTCCCAAACCCTCCCCAACATTTATGCAAATTCCCAGCGATTTTACATTCTCATGACCCGCCTCTACCTCCAGTTTCTGAATCGTTGTTTTGTGCTGTCTGTTCTTTCTCTATCTTGGGTGGCTCCAGCTGGGGAGCTCATGTTACCTTATGTTTTGTGCGTGCGTGCCTGCGCCCATGCACACACACACATCACACTTGGCAAGGCATTTCGGGGTGCAACAGACTGTACTTGAGATTGAAGGGGATGGACTAAGAGGTTACACCCCAGCAAGAGAGGTAAAAGGAGCCAAACTTTCCCATGTCTGCCTATCTAATAAGTAGCAGTTCCAATCGCACATTAAAGATTCATGTGCTGAAAAGACTTCGGCCGTTCTGCCCCATTGGAAGGGGCTCCGTCCAGCCCCTGTCGTCATTTCTATGATCATAGGTCTGCTTTGGTAAAGGTAGCATCTGAGACGAGGAATCTTGTGCAAATGGTCTGTTGAGGACCCCCAGGAAGACCGTGTAAGGGAGTGAGGGAAGCAGAATTGGAGAGAAGAGACTAGGCTGAGATTTATCCCACCCTGAACCAGGGGGCAGGGTGGGGCTTTTAGACTCCTGCCTTGGTCACTCATTGGCTGAGGGCAGGTGGGGGCGGGGCTCCCAGGCTTCTGTGAGTGGGAGGCAGTTCCCACTTGAAGGGTACAGTCAGCATCCGCAGCAGGAGAGACCCGGGTGAGCCAGTCCTGCAAAGGGGACTGGACAGGTCACCAACAGGGGCCGTGACACCCTGCCCTCGAGGGCCTTCTAGGCTTTAGAAACTAAATTTTCCTCCCTTATTTAGGCAGAGGATTTAACCCCCACCCCCCCTTCAGCTGCCCACTTCCAAACACGTTTTTTCCAAACGTATCAACGTGCTCAGCAAAACACATGCAGGATCCCAGATTCCAGCCCTGAATTTAGAAGCAAACAGGGTCTCAAATAGTCATTCTACTTCCCTGGCTAGCCGGTAAAGACCTTGCAGGCTTGAGGCTCGCTCCCAGGCCGAATACACTCCCTTCACCCAGGCTTGCAGCCCCGGGAGGCTTTTGTTTTTATTGCAAAATTCCATCATTTCCCTAATTAGCCCACAGGCCTGACCCGCTGGGTCCGTGGGCGTGGCCACGGCCACCTCCAGGCGCCTTGCTCCCCAGCCTGGGCGCCATCGGCAGATGATGCCAAACCCCATGAACAAATTGTGTCATCCCGAGCTGTGTGAGTTTATTTCCACTAAAAATACACCCAGAAACTGGGGCACGATGAAGGATTGCTGACAAACGAGGAAGGGGGACGAGTAAAGCCTCTGAAGCTGTCTGAGTCCTCAGAGTCACCGCCAAACACTCGCCACCGAGCTGAGCCTGGACCCCTCCACTCGTCCCCGTCAGCGGCGGGCGGGGGGGGGGGGCGGCTCAATCCGGTGAGGCTCAGAGGGCTTGTGAGTCGTTGTTAGGAGATGCCCCGGAGGTCACGCAAGCCCTCACTTTACTAGAGAGAGAACAGAAGAGCGAGAAGCGAGTGACTTTGCCCTGAACCACACCACTAATTAGCGTTGGAGCAGGGCCTGGACCCACGCTTGGCTCCGCCGGCTGCCAGGTCAGGTCTTTTTGCTTCGCTCCGCCTGTCTTCGATTCCTGAGGCGCATCCTAAGGCAGAGGCATTTCAGAGAGGTCAGTGAGGCCATCCTCACTGTAATCAGTAAAGAATGCTTTTGGTGTCAAGTTTCAAAAATCCAAGGTCAATGGCTGCTCAGCTGTAAGGACATTGGTGTTTACTTAAGGAGTAAGTCAAGTTAAGGGGGTGGCCACTGACTCAGCATCCGCAATAAAGACCCAGGCTCTCTCACCTCCGCCATTCTGAGCATTTGACTTCATTCTCCAGCATATTGCCTCACACCACAAAATGGTTGCCACAGCTCAGGATATGAAATCCTTGGAAATAGTATCCAGAGCCAAAAGGAGCTACCAATAAAAAGTCAAAATAAAAAAATAAATTTAAAAAGGCTGTCACAAAAACACTAATTCAAAAGGACACAGGCACCCTATGTTTATTGCAGCATTATTTACAATAACCAAACCGTGGAAGTAGCCCAAGTGTCCATCAATAGATGAATGGACAAAGGTGGTATATATACACACATATACACACATGCACACATATACTCACAGTGGAATACCATTCAGCCATAAAAAAAAGAAGGAAACCTTGTTATTTGCAACACAATGGATGGAACTAGAGTATTATGCTAAGTGAAATAAGTCAGTCAGAGAAAGACAAAAGCTGTCTGATTTCATTCACAATCAAGTGGAATCTAAGATACAAAACAAATGAGCAAAGGGAAAAAAAGAGAAGGGCAAACTAGAAAACGGATTCTTAACTATAGGGAACAAACTGATGGTTACAGAGGGGAGGTGGTGGGGGTGATGGGTTAAATAAATGATGGGGATTAAGCCTGTACTTAAAAAAAATTTTTTTAATGTTTATTTATTTTTGAGAGAGAGAGAGAGAGACAGAGTGCAAGCGGGAGAGGGGCAGAGAGAGAGGGAGACACAGAACGGAAGCAGGCTCCGAGCTGCCAGCACAGAGCCCGATGTGGGGCTTGAACTCACAGACCGAGAGTTCATGACCTGAGCCAAAGTGGGATGATTAACCGACTGAGCCTGCCGGGCGCCCCAAGCCTGCACTTGTTATGAGCACCTGATGATGTGTGGAAAGGTTGCATCACCGTATGATACACCTGAAACTAATAAAACTACCCAGGAATAACATTTAGAACTTAAAAAATTAATTTTATTTTTAGGTTTATTTATTTATTTTTAATATTTGTTTAATGTTTAATTATTTTTGAGAGAGAGACAGAGCACAAGCAGGGGAGGGGCAGAGAGAGAGAAGGAGACACAGAATCGGAAGCAGGCCCCAGGCTCTGAGCTGTGAGCACAAGGCCCAACACAGGGCTCGAACTCACAGACTGTGAGATCATGACCTGAGCCAAAGTCAGATACTTAACTGACTGAGTCACCCAGGTGCCTCTAAAAAAAATTTTTTAATAAAAAGTAAAAAAAAAAAAAAAAAAAAAAGACTACCTCCTCCATGACCTCCCTTCTAAGGGAGGAAAACCCTCTCCTTACATCTTATTGGCCAGAGCCAGGTCCCTGGGCGTCCCTACACCAATCACTAGCAAAGGGCTTGGTTTAGATCAATCAGGATTCACCTCTGAGGGTCGCCACACTGCAAGGGTTCTCTCTGAAGTTCCCCGTCTGTAAAATGGGACTATTTCATAACTGCCACACAGAGTTACAGTGAGTGCAGACACTGATATGAGACAGGAACATTATTCTTGCAATCCTGAGAAGGAGAAAGTCTATAAAAATACACCTTTGATCATTAGAGAAATACCTTCGATCAAGAGATGAGCTACAAGACGTTGCGAAGAGACATTTGTACTGAACACAGACAAAGCTTCTTTGGCAGAATAACTCCATGGAGGGAACTCCCAGAATCACACAGAAACCTCGAAGCTGAAGAGAAGATGAGGATAATTGGAAGGACTGGAAAGGTGGGGGCGCGGGGGAGTGGAGATGTGGCTTCCTTCGTGGGCTGCACCTGCAGCCTGGCTGTGGGGGCTGGTGCTCAAGGGGGGGGTAACAAGAGGTTGTACAAAAGTGTCACCCCCACCCCTGCCCTTTAAAAATAGCTGTAAGGGGGTGCCTGGGTGGCTCAGTGTGTTAAGTCTCTGATTCTTGGTTTTGGCTCAAGTTATGATCTCACGGTTCTTGGGATCGAGCCCCAAGTCCGGCTCTGTGCTGACAGTACAGAACCTGCGGGATTCTCTCTCTCCCTCTCTCTCCCCTATGCCCCGCAAAAATAAATAAATACACTTTTAAGAAATGGCTGCAAGTTTTCCGTTGAATGGATGTACTGTAATTTGCTTACTTGGTCGCTCATTAATGGATATTCAGGTTGGCTCCAATCTTTGAAGAGATTTCTTCTTACGACACAACAGTGATCACTGTATTTGCCTGCGGATAGCCATTGAGTAGCTTTTCAATTCTCTTAAGGACAAAATACTACGTGAACGTGGACTCAGGCTCAGGGCTGGTCTGCCCCGTGACCCCTTTGGGAACCTGTCCTTCCCACTCAGAGCTGCAGACCCCCGGGCCTTCCTGCAATCTCTCTGTGCACCAATCCATCTCTCGGTTTGTACACGGGCTGCTTGCCCTGCCTAGAATGTTCCCCCACTTCTCCTGGTTAGCCCCTCCATCCTTCAGCTCTTAGTCTGAAAACTGCTTCCTCTGGGAAGCCTTCCATGGTTCAACAGTGTTTATCACGGGCGGCCACCTGTGTGAAACACAGCAGGAAGAGAACAAATATGTACCCATCTACATAGTCACAGACACACAGAACACTCTGGAAGAGTTCTTAGGAAACTAGTACTTGAGCTGTCTCCCGAGAGGGAAGCCGGGCGGCTGGGAAAGAGATGGGAAGGAGACGTCTCTCTCCACACATCGTCTTGTCCCTTTTACATTTTGAACCATGCGTTTCTTGATGTAGATGTAGAGGTCTGTCGAGAGATAGAGCAAAACTTCCCAAATAAAGCAGCTGCCCTGGAGGCTGCGGAAAATGGGCCGATGGGCCGGGAGGAGACGTCAGCAGGTCCGTGAGTCATCGTCTGGGAGCCGGGAACAGGGCTGTGCAGGTGCAGAGATGGGGACAGAGTCAAGAGACAGGCACAGAGCAAAACTGAATTCCTTGTACAGCCTCTCCTGCCCTGATTCTGTCAGCGTCTTCACAGGAGACTCTGGAACGGGAGATGGTCCCCTGGAGAGCCCCCTCCCTCACTGTTTGTCTAAAAGCTGGTTGCTTTGTGCCTGAGGTGGAGTCTGAGAGGCACAAAGTCTGAGTGGAGTCTGAGTGGGAAAACTCTGGCACCTGAGCATAAAAAGCAAGGGTTGGGGTGGGGTGGGGGGTGTCTGGGTGGCTCACTCAGCAGGTTAAGCGCCCGACTTTGGCTCAGGTCATGATCTCATGGCTTGTGGGTCCGAGCCCCATGTCAGGCTCTGTACTGACAGCTCAGAGCCTGGAGCCTGCTTCAGATTCCGAGTCTCCCTTTCTCTCTGCCCCTCTCTGTCTCTCTCTCTCAAAAGTAAATAAACATTAAAAAAATTTTTTTTAAAGCAATGATCAGTGTTAGGAGTGGAGGATCATTCCAGCAGTCCCCCTTCTCTCTGGCACTTTCTCTCCACTGGTCACCCTCCTTTGCACCATTCTGGAATCAGATACATAGGGGATCCATCTGCCCATAGTTCTGGGCAAACATGGTTCCCTGCCACCCCACCTGGCATTCCCTCCCACCCCCCTTGCCTAGGGTGAGCACATCCTACCTGCTGGCTCACGGAAAACCTTTCCTCATGGAGGAAGAAACCAATCAGTTTGGGGGGAGGGTTTGTTGAATGGGACAGTGGACTTCTGGGTAAAATGCGAACGTCCTTTAGAGAGGCCACATAGGAAGCTGTAATCACTCAACAGGACAATGCACCCCTCAGAATGCTGTGAGTCACATGATCACAGACAAAGGGCCACGGTTCACTAACCCAAAGGCAATTCCAGTTTGGGGGTTTGTTATGAAGTTAAACATAGGCCAACCGTCTGACCCAACAATCACACACTCAGGCGTTCGTGCAGGAGAAATATCACAAAGGCTTTTATATGCATGTTCATGGAAGCCTTTTCATAACAACCGAACACCGAAAACAACCCAGCCGTCCATCCAGTGGTGAAAGGATAAATAAATTCCAGTGTGTGAGCTAGCCTCACAGTGGACTATTACTCAGCAATCTACAGGAACAAATAGGGATAGGCATGGCACATGGTTGACTGTCAAACACGACAGCTTAAGGGAAAGGCTGATGACCATGTGATTACCTGCATGTGCCATTCTGCAAGAGACAAAACTATATGGACAGAAATCAAACCTTTCATTCAAATTGGTGGTTTCCAGAGGTTGGCGGTAGGAAGAAGGACTGACTGTAAAAGGGCCTGAGAGAATTTTTAAAGGAATAGAAATGTCCTAGTTCTTGACCGTGAGGGTGATTATTGGACTTGGAGAGGCCTCCTCACAGCACTGAAAGCCCCGCCCCGGAAGCTCCAGCAGGAGGTCCCTTGGGACCTCTGGGGGTGGGGTTGAGGGCGGTGCCCAGTGGGCGGGGCTCTAGGCCCCGCCTTCCCCAGAGCAGCGTCGGTTGATGTTTCTATACCCTGGGCTTCCGCTTAACTTTTGGGAAACAGTGCTTCCATTTAGCCAAACATAAGGTTGAAAAGCCCTGGATCCGACATTCCTTTAAAGTCCCTTTCAGGCCTGACATTCTACACAATACGTAGAAGGAAACTAATAATTATTGTTTGTTCTAATTTAATCATTCAATGTCACCTTCACATTAAATGAGAAGTGGTGCTTATTCACCACCTAAAGTGTAGGAAACGTGGGGCGGGGAGAAGACTTGACTCGCCCAACACCACACAGCCGGTGAGGACCCGCCCATTCGCACCTGCCACCCCAGCAGCCATGCACTTTTTAGGACAATTCGTAACCCCACCCCACCCCCGGTGCCAAGTGACTACAGAGAGGTGCACATAAAACCCCGGGGAGCGGGGGGCAGTGAGTGGGAGAAGTGGTTTCTGGTTGGAAGAAAAGACCCTTGAAGGCTGAACAGGAAGCCTGCAGGAGCAAGGCTAGCCGGGATGCGGGGGGGCGGGGGGGGGCCTGGGAGAGGAGGGAGGCCGCCCCGGGGAGGCTGGTCAGAGAGGGCTTTACCTCCACCGTGATCTCCCCTCCCAAATAGGTTTTGCAGGTACTGGTGATTGGCAAAGGGGAAAGAGGGAGAGAAAGCACCAGGTCGGTGACGTCCAGGCGGCCTGCGGAACGCTCGGCGGACGGAGGAAAGGCGGGGTTTTCCTTCCTCCCACGTTTGCCGGGAGCAATGGCCCCAGCCCTCAAGGGAAGAAGAATGAATGATTCGTGAATGAATTAAATCAATATTTATTCGCCACCACTCCATCCCAAGATCTGTGCCAAATGCCTTCCCTGATACCAACTGTCTTAATTTTCATAATAAGAATCAATGTTATTATTGCTAAAAGTCTCACTTGGCAAATATACAGGATGCTTATTACGTGCCAGGCATCTCTGCTAAGCCCCGAAGAGGCAGAGATGAACAGGACGACGGGGTTGAATGGTTTAAAGTTTAGTGTTCGAATCACGTTTCTGCATTTGAGTAGCTTTGTCATTGGTTAAGTCACCTCTCGGTGCCCCAGACTCCTCACCTGTAAAATGGGCATAATAGCGCCTCCCTAGGACTATAGAACAGAAGGCAAACTACGTGTCACGTGAGCCCTCCCCTGCAGCTGATTGGAGGGGCGGGCACCCACACAAAAGCAACCAGCCCATTGGCCAGGGGTGAAAAGACGAGCCAGGCCATCAGTTTCTCAGTGAATGGAAATGGGAACAGTAACGTTGTCACGTGCCCCACTAAGAACACGCGGATGCTTCCATTTCCCAGCTTTTGAAAGGTACATCTGTTCGGCTAATTAAGCCACACCTCCTGGTTAGCCAATACCATTCAAGTCATTTTCACATCCAACAGCCCCTAATCACACTTGTGAGTTGAAGGGGGAGAGGATGCGCACGCACCTCATTTTACTGGGACGAAAACGGAGGTTCCTAGAAGGAAGCGACTAGAGGTCACGGAGCCAGCCGCAGGGAACTGGACATCCCAGCAAGCCCAGCTCTGGATCTGACCTCTGTCCTTTACATCTGGCTTTGACTTTCAGCTGCTTTACTGGGTGTCCAAGAGAAAACCACGTACCCTTTGTAGTTTGGTAAAAATTTTAAAAACATATGTATTATTGTCAGCTCAGAGATGCGTTCAGGGTTGGAGATGTGGTACATTTTGTTCTAGCCTTTATTTAGTACGTGGTTCAGATACAGGCCCTCTGCACAAAACAGCCAGGACGTGGCTCAATTCTCTGTGCCAATGAAGAGCTGATGCCGGATGAGTAATTCCAAAAATCGGGCAGCCCCTGAGCCCTGCCAGCTTCCCTCTGGGATGCCTTTTTCAGCCCATTTAGTATTTTAGAATTCCTAAAAATAATCCTGTTGTGGATAGTCCTCACAGTTGGTGTTGAGAAGTTGGGGGTCTGATCTCCACAGCTAAGCTTGGCCTCCAGACCCCATAAATTGGCAACCCCTTCCTTTTAGCCTTGTATCCACTGATCCAAGGTGCTGATCCACCTCTGACAAGATCATTTGTTCATTATTCACTTAGCATTTATGGAGCACCTAGTACGTGCCAAGAACTGGGCTAAATGCTGGGGAGCGAAAATATCTACATCGATTAAGTAACCATGCATGTAAATATAAAACTGCAAATTGGGGGAAAGCCCAGAGAGGGCAAATGGGTTCCGAGAGAAACACCTGGCTTAGTGTGGGGAGAGTGGGTCAAGGAGGCTGCTCTGAAGAAGGGACGGCTCTGCTGAGATCCGACACCCATAGCCCCACATCCCTCCCTCCCCACCACTGAGCCGTCCCTGGAGCCAGAGGGTTCCTAACACCCACACCTGACCCTGCCGCTCTCCCGCCTGTGAGCCGGCAGTGGCTGCCAGTTGCCTTAAAATTTTTCACTTGCCCTTTGGAGTTGGGTCCTTCCCGGCAGGACTAGTGGCCTCTGCAAGAGTCTGGGGATATGAGAGCCAACGGATGGCCACTGAGGAAGGCCCAGCAGAGGTGAGGGTCATCTCTAAAGAGGTGACCCCCTGCCCCCACACCCAGTCCCTCACTTCTGTCCATCGAGGCTATGTCTTAAACGTGCCTCTAATCTACCCACTTCTCTCCTCCTCGTTGGCCGCCATCTTGGTCCAGGGCTCATGTATTGGGTACTAGGTCACCACAACAGCCTGTTCTCATCTCCTTCTGCCTCTGACCCTCAGTATCTTTTCCATGCAGTGGCCAGAATGCTCGGAGACCCAGCAATGCCCTACGGCCGCATCGTTTCCCCCACTTAAACCCTTTGGCAGATCTAAAGTGTCCGGACTTTGCACTTGCTCAGGGACACTTTTCCTGTCTCTGCACTCCTCCCCTCAGGACTCAAGCCAGGGGTCCCCTTCTCTGGATGCCCAGCCTGGGTCAGGTGCCTCCTCTGTGCTCCTGCAGAGCCCGAGGCCCTTCAGAACACTTCTTGTAATGAGTTGTCATCACCTGAACACCCCTCGGTCTTCCCAACCAGACTGATGTGCATGGAGCGCAGGACTGTGGCCACCACTGTAGCCAGTGGTCAGTACAAACATCTGGTGGCAGTGTAGTGGTCAGCAAGGGATGCACGGAGGGAGGGGTAGCTGAGGCCTGGGTGGGTAGATGGGTGGACAGATCCACAGCTCAACGGAAGGAGGGGAACACAGCTAGGCAATGAGAGAGATGAATGATGGGAAGCCGGGAAAGTGGGAGCAAGTAGGAACCACGGTGTGCTTGGATATGAACCCCAGCTCTGCCTCCTACTAATTGTGTGACTGTGGGCAAGTGATTTAACCTCTCCATGCCGCAGGTTTTGCGTCTGTAAAATGGGGATGATGGTAATAACACTGCCTTCCCACAGTTGCCATGAGAACTGAATGCGTTGATAGGGTACCGTGAGGAGCGCACAGCCCTGGGCAGCCTCAGCCACAGGATGGGAAAGGCAGGTGGAGTCGGCCCTGGGGCAGCCAGAGAAAACAGGGGCCAGAGAATGGTGCTTACTTGAAGGAGGATGGGTCTACCACATGCCAAACAGGAGCAGCCACAAGTAAAGAAGGTGCTCGATGGGCACTTTCTACTAAAGTGCAGAGAAGAGATTCTGGTCTCCATTGAGGGGCAGACAGAGTGACTGGCCTTGGGGTCTGCAGTGGGTAAAGGCAGAGCTGGGGGTCCAACCCAGGTCTGTCTGCACAGCGTCTGTCCCTCCGTCACAATGCCGCTCCCGTGGAAGGCGGCATCCACTGCAAGGTACTGTCATCTAGGATTGGCTGGTCCAGTCGTGGTCCCTGGAATGTAGGGGAAGAGGGCCTCTCTGGGAAGGAGGGAAGAAGGGACCCAGTTGTCCTGAGCGGGAGGTGACCTGATCTTCAAGAAGCAGAGTTTCTGCGCTGGAAGGGACTTGAGAAGTGGTTCTGGTGCCAGTGTAATGGAGAAGGTGTGGAAACCGGATCTAGACCTTGGCAGGACACGCCTGTCGCTGCATTGATTAGAACCTCCTGGGAAGATCCAGTAGCTTCTTTCCATAGATAAGGTGCGTGGGGTGGAATCAGGTATTGGCTGCCTGGGCCGGGGCAGAGAGGGAAAGCCGCCAGCTTCCCCTCATCAAAGTAGGTGGAAAGTAAGCTGAGGGGGGAGCAGGTGACCTGGCTCTGTCCACCCCCACTGCCAGATCTGCTTTAATGTGCAGGGCTCCTTACTGGAGACCTAACACACATGAGGCACCGTGCGCACACTTTCAGAGACGCATTTCCACTCTACCCCCATGTCTCCCTCACTATTAGCTCCGTTTCCAGATGGGAAAACCGCAGCTCAGAGAGACATGTAACTTGCCCAGGGCCCCCCTCCCAGCAAGTTAAAGCACTGATCCAGACCCAGATCCATCTGTTCCTAAAGTAGGCACCATCTCCCAAGCTCAGTGTGTCCCTCCCCCTCTCTGGGCCTCTGTTTCCCATCTGCACAATGCTGGCGTGTGGCGAGATGATCTCTAAGGGCTGGTCCTGGTTTGGAGCACGTCCCCGGAGTCAAGTACATCTGCTTTTTAGTTCTAGGGTCAGAAACACAGCACCTACTCCATGCAAGCCCCATGCCGGGCACTGAGGAGAGGAGGCCAAGAAGATGTGGTCCCTTGAAGAGGGTGCAGGCCGTTGGGAACAGATTCTAGGGATGACCCCAAGACCATGAGCTCAGGGTTCCTATCACGCTGAGTCCTCCTAGGTGCTCAGTGCAGGGCCAGGGCCAAAGGAGAGATTATGAAAAACATGAGATCCAACCAAGGGGGTTGTCTTCTTGATGGAAGCTCACTGGGGCCCACGGCAGCTCCTGCCCCCGAGAATGAGGCTGGTGCATGTGCGCTGAGTCACATGGGCACCGTCCTTCATTACGTGCCCAGCCTTCCACGGGGCCCGTGAGTTAGCTAGGGGCGGGGTTCTTCACTAGACTCACCTTCTACACGAGAACAAGACGAGGCTCAGAGGAGTTAGATAGATGATCCAAGGTCACAGGGCTTCGGAGGAACAGAAAGATATAGACCCATCTACTGCCTCGTCTCCTTCTACATCCCCTCCTAATCCCTTAAAGCTCACACACAATATGTGGTGTCCTAGAAAGCAAAGCTGGCGGGCTTAGCCACAGAGCAGATACAAAAGGCCTCTTGAAGGAAGTGGGGACTCATTCTGGATCCTAAGAATGGGGTGACAACTGGCTGAAGCAGAAGAGGCATTCCAGGCAGATAATTCACATGTGCAAAGGCCCAGGGGCAGAGTGAGCTCCTGAGCTGTGGTTGGAGCACAGCACACCTGGAACAGAGCATAGAGTTGAGGCAGGGAGCACAGCTGGGACAGGAGGCATTCCTGGGGCAGGGAGCACTCCTGGGGCAGGGAGCACTCCTCAGATGGGGAGCACACCTGGGGCAGGGGGCACGCCTCAGATGGGGAGCACTCCTGGGGCAGGGAGCACTCCTGGGGCAGGGGGCACTCCTCAGACAGGGCACAGTCCTGGGGCGGGGAGCACACCTGGGGTGGGAAAGGGAGCACATTTGGGGGAGAGAACTTATCTGGGGTAGGGAGCACACCTGGGGCAGGGATGGGGCAAGGGCAGGGGATCAGGGTGGGGGTGGGGGTGCCTGGCCCTGGTAGAGGCTTGAAGGCCGGGTGGCGCTTTCAGAAGATGGGGCCTGGGGCGGGCGCAGGGGTGCGGTATGGCGGCACACAGGACTTCTCAGCCACTCAGTCGGGGACACGGGATTTGCCCACTTCACTGTTTGGCCTGAGCAATACCTTCCTTTCTGAGCTCATTGTTCCCTCCTCAAAGGATCGGAATCTCCAAAAGCCCACGAAGTTCTAACATTTATGATCCGGGGTTGGAATGACCTTTCTTAAATCAGCACTGTTACTGAGGAACACGTGGGTGCTGGCTCCGGGTGGGCTGAGCGTGAGCTCAGGGAAGGCCAGGGTTTGGGGCGGGGAGGGCCCTGTCTGCATGGCCTCAGGACCCCTGGGAGAGGAGGGGACTGGGCCTTTGGACCAGCCAGTCCTGGCTAAGGTATCACCATAGCTGAGCAGGTGGCCAGCAGATAAATCTGACAAACCCCCAACCCTGGAGAAGCCCATCCTTCCCTGTGCCCCCCTCAGCTCCTGCCTGACTCCTGACCCAGAATCCCATGCGTTTTCTTTCACCCCTGGGAACCCCTTCCTCCCAGCCTCTCCGGCCCATCCCAGCTCTGCCCGCTAAACCTCATCCCCTGGGTCCTCCTGTCTCCAAGGAGCCCCTGAGGAAGGAGGAGAGAACACCGGCCTGTGTACTCATTCCCCCAGGAAGCACGTGCTACCTGCTGGCTCGGGGACTGTTCTGGAACACAAGTGCACAGAGAGCTCTGTCTGCCGGTGCTTGCGTGTCAGCGGCAGAGACAGACAGTAAGTGGAATCGACGCGACAGTGACGAGTGACACAGAAGATAGGACAGTGAGCGCAGGGCAGGAGGATCGGGGCAGCTGCAACTGTAAATAGGGCGGTCAGGCCAGGCCTTGCTGAGAAGGTGACAGTTAAGCGAAGACTTGAAGGACTTTTTTGGGCTGACTGTGAGCTGCAGTAATTTATCCAAAGCTCACAGCAGCCCCGAGAGGCAACCTGTTTATAGATGAGGACACCGAGGCTTAGAGGGTGAAGTTATAGAACAAGGTGCTCAGCCAGTAAGTGGTGGACCCAGGATTCGAATCCAAGTCTGCTGATTCCGAACCCTCACAGGTGAGCATAAAGGTTGGAATCAGAATGAGAGGGCTGGAGCCCAGGTGACTGAGAGTCAGACTCATCTTGGCCACGTCTCAGCTGAGCCTCAGGCAGGCTTCTTGCCACTCTGGACCCCAGGTTCCTCATCTCTGAAATGGGGGTCATGACAGAGCCAATGCAGTGCACATAAAGTGCTATACGGTGCCTGGCACCACGCAAGAGCTTCAGGGTGATAACAAATCATCACTGCCATTACCATCATCATTGCCACCATCATCACTACATCATCACCACCATTACTGCCATCACCATTATCCTCACTGCATCATCACCATCACCATCACCACCATCACACCATCATCACTACATCATCACCACCATCACCATCACCACCAACATCATCACCACCATCACTACAACATCACCACCATTACCACCATCACCATTATCCTCACTACACCATCACCATCATCACCATAACCACCGTCACCATCATCACCACCATCATCACTACATCATCACCACCATCACCATCATCACCATTATCATCACCACCGTTACCACCATCATCACCACCATCACCATCAACACCATCATCACCACCATTACCATCATCATCATCACCATAACCATCATCAACACCATCACCATCATTACCACCATCACCACCATCACCATTATCACCACTGCATCATCATCACCATAACTACCACCATCATCACCATCATCATCACCACCATCATCACCATCACCACCATCATCATCATCACCATCATCACCATCACCTTCATCATCATCATCACTGATATGGGGAATAAAGGCAAAAGGGAAAAATTAAATTTTTTACTTATAACTTACAACCCACTGGCAAGTTCCTGAAACAGGCAGGGTGACCTTTCTCTGGGAGCTCGGCAGCCTCAATGTTGACCCTTTGCTACAGGCAAAAGGCAATCTTAGCCTTATCACACCCCTCAAGATCCTGAGAGTCTACTTTAAACATATTGAAATTCTTTTGGAAACTTCCTTTATCTCTACCCCTCAAGATGTATGTTGGCAATCAGCCTCCAAGCATATGGCCCTCTGATGTACACCTGAAGGGTCTCATGACTGAAGTTTAACTAAACAGTAAAAAATGAACATTTCCTAACAATAGCTAGCCCCTCAAGCTCCTGGAAACTTTTCTAAAATACCTTCGAGGTTTGTGCTGTTCCTAACCCCCTCCCAACTTGAAAGTATATAATCGGCCATTCTTCGTGATTCCATTGCAGCTCTTTGTACCCACTGGTGCTGTCCCTGTGTTTTAATAACACCACCTTTTCCCACCGAGAATGTCTCAAGAATTCTTTCTTGGCCATCAGCTCTAAATCCCAACATTTCTGCAACAATCACCACCATCACCATCACCATCATTACCATCATTATCACCATCAACGTCGTCGTCACCATCATCACCATCACCATCATCATCACCACCATCACCATCACCATCAGCATCACCATCATCACCACCATCATCACCATCACTATCATCATCATCATCACCATCATCATCATCTGTCACCATTTTTTCTCTTGCCCCTCATCTGCCTGACCCACACCACAGAGCCCTCAGTAAGGGTTCCTGGCGTGTCTGGTGGATGTGAAGGGGCTGCCTCAGCCGATGACCAGGTTCCTTTGGTTCCATCTTCCCCTCCCTCCCTTGCTCCTTTCTCTCCAGCGGTGAAATACAGAGGATCTGCTGTGGGTGATGGATAGCCCTGATTCCACGGGCCTAAGGGGCCGGGAGTGGAAGGAAAGCAGTGGTCCCCTATCCATCCTGCAGCCTCGAGCCCACCTTGTCCGGCCTCTCTAGCCCTCCTTGAGACAGGAGCCAGCCCCCCGAGAGCAGCCAGAGTTTTCCATCCCAAGGCCCCTCTGCCATTTCCTTGGCCCCTCACAGCAGCCTGCGGTGGAGAAAGGGCAGGGATCTGTTTGCAAAAGAGGGACCAGAGGTGCTGAGCAGGGAAGAGGCCCATAGAGTGAGGGGCTGTATCAGGTCTAGAACCTTCGATTCCCCCCTTTTAATGTTCTCTCACTGCCTGTGAACACCTGTCCAGCTCCTCACGGATATTTGCAACAACCTGCTGAGCAGCGTAACTTGGAGGTTCTGAGCTCTGCCTCCAGCGCTGGGGGCCTGAGTTTGAATCCCAGCCCTGCAACTCAGAACAGCCTTGGGAAAATTAGTTCACTCCGAGGCCCACTTTCCCCATCTGTTAATTAAGAATGATGGCCCGAGTCCTCTCCTGGATTCGGAAGCCCAGGTCCCCAGGTCCAGGCCTGGGTCAGGGTCTCTGAGTCATGCAGAACCCCCCGGCCTCCTGGATTTCCGCTCTCCAGCCTCTTCCTCCCCATGCTGTGCCTTCTGCTTGCAACGCCTTCCCTGCTTCACCTGGTGGGCCCTGGGCTCCAGCCCAGAAATCACCTCTACCGGTAGTGCTAGTACGTTCCCGGTCATGTCCCTGCATGGGGCAGACCCCTCCCTGTTTGGAAACTCCCTGCGAGCAGAGCCACCCCTGGGTCGCAGCCTGGGTCCCAGGACACAGATGCACTTGGCCGCCTCCCCGCCCTGCAGTGGGCTTCCCGAGAACCAGAAATCTCTCCCTGGAGCCGCCATCACCGGCTGGGTGTCGGCAGGAGCAGGGGCCTATGTCTGAGGGAGAAGCTGTCACCGAGGCCGCAGCCGGCAAAAGCTCTGGGCTCCTCCGCTCTCAGAGATGTCTGACTTTCCCCAGGAGCCTGGAAGCCAGGAATTTCTCTTCACAACCCCGGGGACACAATCAGCAGAGGTGGACTTCCAGGACATATGGTAGAGCGTGAGAGAGGGGTGTAGACCGGCTCTACAAGCCCCCTAAATCGTCCCCTGCTAACAGCTTCCGCAGGGCAGGGCATGTGTGCATCACCTGCTATAAATCCTTGCTGCTGAAGGACAAATACAATCTAATCCTGGGGCCCGTCCCAGCACCACCTTTCCCAGATCTCCTTCCTCCCTAAAGCCCCCCCACTGCCCACCACACACATATTCTCTTACTTTATTTCTGATACACTGCCTTCAACCGCCCACCCTGTACTGAGCTCTCCTGCCTCAGGACCTTTGCACAAGCTCCCTTCTTTGTACACAATGCCACTTCCTCACCTCTTTACCTGGATTATGTCCACTCATCCTCTCAGTCTCCACAGAAGTGTCACTTCCTCAAAAATGCCCCCCCTCAGTCCTTAGACTAGGCTGAGCCCCCTCTTTTTTTTTCTTTTTAAGTTTATTTTTACTTATTTTGAGAGAGGGAGTTAGAGAGGAGGGGCAGAGAGAGAGGGAGACAGAGAAGCCCAAACAGGCTTCATGCTATCAGCCCACAGACCAATGTGTGGCTCGAATTCACAAACCGTGAGATCATGACCTGAGCCGAATTCAAGAGTCGGACACTTAACCGACTGAGTCACTCAGGCACCCCTACTTTTCTGCTCCCCCCACCATCCTCAGCTTCTCGTCCACAGCACTGGCCACGGTTTGTAACCACACGTCTTATTTACATCACTGTTCACATCCTGGGGTTGCTGTGGCCAAGATCGCGGGCCCCGGAGACAGACTGCCCGAGTTCACGCGCGGGTTTTACCCTGCGTTGCCTTGGCTGAGCTGCTTCACCTCTCTGCCCTTCAGTGTCCTTATCTGTAAAATGGACGAAGAAAAGTACGTACCCCCCGCACGGCTATAAGAGTTAAATGGGCTTGTGAAGTAAAGCACTTCGATCAGTGTGTGGTCCTTAGTGGGGGCTGAATCCACTCTCCCTGGGCTGTCCCTGGCCGTCTGGGCATCGGGGTGTGAGCCCCGGGACAGCAGGGCTGTGCCTGTTTGCTCACCGGCTCACCGCCCGCCCCATGTGGACACCGGAGCCCATAAATAGTTACCGAAGGAATGAATCTGTGAGCGGCCTTGTGTCCAGTCTTCGAAGGCTTTATCATTTTAAAGGACTTTATTGATGCCCATGTGATCATAGCTCCAAGTAGCTGTTAATGGAGAAAAATAATAATGTGGTAATATCACCAGGTTGCTGATTCCGTGATGTTTTCAATTCAAGTGTTCCTTTTCGTCTCGAGATTTGAAAAAAGCCTCCTGAAGGGTAGGAGGCCTGGGCTGCTGAACCTACGGACAGATGGATGCGCCCCCGGATTCCGGTGTGATGTGGGTGCCTGGAGGTAAGCAGGGGCTCGCGGCTGCCCAGGCTGAGCTGGGGATGCCACACGGGACAGGTGGGGGGTGCGGATGTCAAGTAGGTGGTCACATGCCCCACGCTGGGGGAGCTGCAGGGCAGAGGTCTCTGCCTGTCTCTGTCTCTCTTACTGGGGGAGATTAGATCTCCTCGTGTGCTCAGGGAACCACCCCACAAAGAGGGGAGGCTGAAGACGCAGTAGCCAGAATGCTGCCTTTGGAAGGCACTGGCAGGGGCAGTGCCCACATGCAGGTCTGGCTTTGGGGGCGGGGGGAGGCCTGTCGCCTAGAAACAGGGTGTTGGATTAAAATAATCAAAGGGCGCCTGGGTGACTCAGTTGGTTAAGTGTCCAGCTTCAGCTCAGGTCATGATCTCATGGTTTGTGGGTTCGAGCCCCGAGTCAGGCTCTGTGCTGACTGCTAGCTCAGAGCCTGGAGCCTGCTTCAGATTCTGTATCTCCCTCTCTCTGTGACCCTCCCCTGCTTGCACTGTCTCTCTGTCTCTCAAAAATAAGAAAATTAAAAAATAATATTTATGAAGGGCGGAGCCCAGTGCTGGTACATAGAAGCCTCTGGATTAGTCTGTTGTGCACCTGCTGCCTGGGAGTGGAGTGAAAGAGGCTCCTCCCCCAGGAGGCTCCTCCCCCAGGAGGCTCCCGTGGGGCCTGCCTGACACTCCCGCCAGTTCCCATCCCTCCTACCCCCTTCCCCCTATCCTCAGTCACTGCCCAGCTGGGCGTCCTGCTGGATCCTGGCTGGGTCCCTCACAACAATCCTAGGACTATGGCCGTGTCACTGTTAAAAAACTGAGTGCCTGGGTGGCTCAGTTGGTTAAGCGTCTGACTTTAGCTCAGGTCATGATCTCAAGGTTCCTGAGCTCAAGCTCCCCGTCGGGCTCTGTACCGACAGTGCGAGCCTGGACCCTGCTTCCGGTCCTCTGCCCCCTCCTCTCTCTGTCCCTCCCCTGCTTGTGGGTGTGCTCGCTCACGCTCGCTCTCTCTCTCTCAAAAACAATAAACATTAAAAAATTTAAAGAAGAAGAGAAGAGGGATGCTGGGGGGCTAGTAAGTTAAGCATCTGACTTCGACGAAGGTTTGTGAGTTCGAGCACCACTTCTGGCTGACAGCTCGGACCCGGGAGCTGCTTCGGATTCTGTGTGTCCCTCTGTCTCTGCCCCTCCCTCACTCCTGTGCTCGTTTTTTCTCTCTCTCTCTGTCAAAAATAAACAATAAAAGAAGAGAAGAAGAAACTGGGGGACGAGCTGGCCACCAGCTGCAGGCAGGGGACAGGGCCAGAGACCCCAGGGCTCGGCGTTTTACTCCACACGATGTATCAAAGAAATCAAAACAAACCAATTCTTTTTAATGAAACCAAACTTAAAGACACACCAGGAGAGGAACCATGCTGGCTCTCTGCAAAACGGAGCAGGGGGCAGAGCAGCAGAATCTTCGAGAAATCCACTCCCACCGTGCCAGAGGCAACATCCTGAGAATCCCAGGGCCTTCGGTCTCGAAGGGACACCATGAGGCAGGTGGCTCAGTGGTTAAGAGAAGGGCCTGGTACTTACATGTCTAGGTTCCGATCCTGTCTCCACCACAGATGTGCTGTGTGACCTTGGGCACGTTTCTTAACTTCTCTGTTTCTCAGTTTCTTCGGCTGTAAAATCAAAGTGGGGCTGTTGGTAGAATTCTGTGCATGCTCTCCTCACACAACCTTCAGCTAACATGTCTTAGAAGCATGGAGTCTCTAACTGGTTTTCTATTCTAACTCCTCGTTGCATGAATCTTCTAGAGAACCCCCAAGGGAGGCTTTTTGTCTCTGAAAGCAGAGGGAACTACCTCACACAACAGCCAATTCCACTTTTAAAGATTTTAGGGGTGCCTGGGTGGCTCAGTCGGTTAAGCGTCCGACTTGGCTCAGGTCATGATCTCACGGCTGGTGAGTTCAAGCCCCACGTCGGGCTCTGTGCTGACAGCTCGGAGCCTGGATCCTGCTTTGGGTTCTGTGTCTCCTTCTGTCTCTGCCCGTCCCCTGCTCATGCTCTGTTTCTCTCTGTTTCTCAATAATAAATAGATGTTAAAAAATTTTTTATGTTTATTTATTTTTGAGAGAGAGAGAGAGAGTAGAGGAGGGGCAGAGAGAGAGGAAGAACCAGAATCCAAAGCAGGCTCCAGGCTCTGAGCTGTCAGCACAGAGCCTGAAGCGGGGCTTGAACCCACGAACCAGGAGATCATGACCTGAGCTGAAGTCAGACACTTAACTGACTGAGCCACCCAGGTGCATGGCCAATTCCACCCTTAAATTGCTTTGATTGAGAAGAAGGTGTTCTCAGGAACTTCTATTCAGCGTGGGGGCCGCCTGTGCCCCCCAGTTTTGCTTGCTTTCTTCCACAGGGCAGATCTACACAAGTGAAATTCACCCTCCACGTCACCAGCCTGTGCCAGCTAAGAGCTTAAGGGCTCCGCACCAAGTGCTTTTTGCCAGGATTGTGACATCGTGGGTAAGGAAGCTTTCTGTTCTATACACTCGGACCCACTCATTCATTCAGTAACGCCAGGCTCTGTGCTAGGTGCCGGGGACAGAGCGGTGAGCAGATCCATGGTCCCCTCACGTAGAGAGTTTGCAGCCTAGTGGGAAAGACACCAATGAAACAAGCAGCAGACCCAAGGGGTGAGAAGGGACTGCAGTGCGACCCAGGTGCTCAGGGTACAGCCCAGCCTCTGGGAGGAGGGAGAGATGGGAGCCAGGTTCTGTTCCTTCTGGTGTTCTGTGTGAGGTTGAGCACACCTATGAACCTCTCCGATCCCGGCTTTCCTGGATGACCAGGAGGAAAAGGCCGCAGGAACTAGGAAAGGCAGCCTTGTCTCCCCACAGGACACTAGGAGGCTCCCAAAAGACAGTGGAGGAGACAGAGGAGACATTGACCTTGTCTGCTCTCTTTCCCACTACAGAACCTTCTTGGCTTGAATTGTGTGTAACTCAGAAGATGATTGGAAGATGAATATCACTGTTTCTAAGGTGACCATGGGAGTCTGTGTACTTTGGCCCGCATTGGTCTTGGGTGGCCGTGTGGTCCCATTAGAGTGATATTAATGTAAAGAGGAGTCTCTGAAAGGCCTGGTGAGTGGTAGTTTGCTTCAAGGTAAAGATTTTCCTCTTCAGTGGAAGAGAAAGCCACGTGAGGTGAAGGCTCCTTTGCTCCCTTCTCTCCCTTCCTATTTTGGACACTGTTGTGTGAGGATGTGATGCCTGGGGCTGTGGCAGCCGTCTTGTGACCATTAGACATCCAGCCTAAGAACAGGTACCCACCTGCTGAAAGCGCTAAAGGAGCAGATAGTACGACGACTGAACGTTTGTGTCCCCCCCGCCCCCCGTAACTTCCACATGTTGAAATTCCTAATCCCCAGTATGACAGTCTTGGCAGGTGAGGCCTTTGGGAGGCAATTAGGTCACACAGGTAGAGCCCTCCTGAATGAGATTCACGTCCATATAAAAGAGACCAAGGGGTCTCCCTCTCTCTCTCTCTCTCTCTCTCTCTCTCTCTCTCTCTCTCTCTGCCTCAACAGGATGCAGGAAGTCTGCAGTCGACAACTCGAAAGACAGATTTCACCAGAACGCAACCATGCGGGCACCCTGATCTTGGACTTCCAGCTTCTGGACGGTCTGTGGCACTTCTTTGTAGCAGCCCAAATGACTGAGACAGATGGAGAGGACGAGGGTGCCGGGTGACATGGCCACGCTGCGGAATCAGCCCCAGGCCACCCACCATCCAGACAGCGGGCGAAGTAAGCAACACATGTCCTCGAGAGTCGAGGAACTGAGAGTTGAGTTTTCGGTCGATACGGCTAAACACGTCCTCTCTGCCCTTCTAGCTCCTTCTCTGCCTTCAGGGCCAGGTGAGCCATCATCTCCCTCAGACCGTTTGTCAAGAAATGTCTGCTGACCATCAAAACACATTTGTTAAGCACCCCCATGGCCCCTTCTTTGTTTCGGGTGACAGTATGGTGGAGGCCATGATTATAATGGATAGGAATGAGACAGATGATCAAATCGATTATAAATTGCAATGAATGTTATGTATTGAACAGTGGGATGCTGGAATAGAAAATGTCTCTTTGGGCAGAATAGCCCAAAGAGGAAACATTTAAGCAGAGCCCTGAACGGGCGCACGGTGCGGGGCAGGGAGGTCCCCGGGCAGTGGAATGACTTGGCCAAAGGTCCTGAGGCAGGAAACCGCTCATGCAGCAGGCAGGGGGAGGGGGCAACACCAGGGACAGCTCGGGGTCTGACTCTGCTCAGTTTTGTGGTTGTGCCTGCGTCCAGAAACGGAAGGGCCAGGGGACCCCTCCCCCTGTGGATGTCACCACGCTGGACTGCTCCCTCCTGGTTCTGGCGGCCTCCAGGCTCCCCCGCGAGGCTGAGGCGGGCTGGCCGGGGGCAGAGGAGAGGAAGACAGGAGGGCGCGCTAACGCAGCCCTGAAAGTCCCCCACGTCATCACCCACCCTCGGGCTGTTCGGGGAGCCGAGGCTCCCCCACAAAGCACAGCTGAGTCCTGGTCCGCAGCTGGTGGCCTGGCCATCTGGGGACAGCATGGGCGCTGGTCTGAGACACTCTCGGGGTGAATCAGCTCTTGGGGCAGAGGGAGAGGGAGATTGGGAAGGGGGAGGTAGGAGAGGAGGAGGGGAGGGGGAAGAGGGGAGGGATTTGGCTCAGAATGTCTTGGGTCTCTTCCCTCTGCGGCGCGGTCACATCCTTCCTCCTGTGACATTTATTGCCGTGGACTGTGTGTCTCAGACAGCAAGTCTTCGCATCCTGGAACACCGGGAACTTCGAGATCAAGCCAGGCACGCCTCACACCCAAGTGAGGGGGAGGGAGGGCCGCAGGGCTGCACCCAACCTCCGAGATCTGAATCACACCCCACCCCCCTGCATGGACCCTCGGGCCCCAGTGTGGGGTCCCTGGGCCTTGGTGTCCCCAGGTCCCCTCCCTAGGCTGCAACGCAGGTGTGTCTGTTTCTACATCTGTGAAATGGAAAAGATAAAAGAATGTGCCTTTGGGGGGGGTGGGTGGCTGGGTGAGCTAAACGTCTGACTCCGGCCATGATCTCACGGTTTGTGGGTTCGAGCCCCGTGTCCGGCTTTGTGCTGTCAGCTCGGAGCCTGGAGCCTCAGGCTTCCTCCGGGCCATCCGGCAAGCCTGTGGCAGGTCAGAGGCTGGCCCCTGGCTGGTGCTGTGTCACTGGGCTCAACAAGGCTTGATGGCTGCTAAGACTCTTCTTCCCACCCAGGAAGATGTGCCATCGAGACATCAGGCTGCTATGTCATACAGAGACTCACACCACGTCCCCCAGGGGCACACAGATGTGACCACAGGCAGATGCCTGAGCGTGTACATGCACCCCTTCACACACACGTGGAGAAACTGATGCTCACGGGTGTGCGCGTGCACACACACACACACGCACAGTACCCATGCCTCCTCCTGGAGGCCCCCCATGACCTTCCCTGCCCTTCTCTTCATCCTTTCTCTCCCTCTGCCATCCACATATTGTGGCTGTTTTCCCCAAAGCCCCAGCCTGTCCCTTGAAAGGGGGGGGGGGAATGTTGTCAGGCCCTATTGGCACCCAGAAGCCAAGCCTTCTGTTCCCAGCCTGGTGTCCCAGCTCCCCTGGAGGGTCAGGGGAGGCCATGGGGCAGGGGTTTCAGCCAGAGCCGGCTCTCAGCTGAGGGCCTCCAGTTGGGGGCCCCTCCTCCAACCCTCATTCCCCCCAAGGATGTCCTGGGGCAGCTCGGTGCTCTGACTGAAGCCCCCTGGGGGCTGGGAGGGAAGCTGGGGGTCTGCATGAGCCCCACCATCCCGGCAGCTCAGCAAGGCCCAGCCCTCAGGAGCCCCCTACATCGTGTGAAAGACGGAACCTCAGAACCTCACAGCATTGGGGCTGGAAAGACCCCTCCTGTCCATCTGATCCCACCCCTCCTCCCAGACAGGGTGGTTGAGGCTCAGAGAGGGGAGGAGATGTGCCCAGATTCACACAGCAGATCCAGACTCCCAGCCAGGCTCTACCTCCCGCATTCTGAGGGCTGCGGGGTAGATCACAAGCCCGCTGTCGACCCAGATGGCACTGCCCCCCACTGCCCATCAGTCCCTTCCCCACAGCCTTCCAGGCTCTCCGGACCCGGGCTGTGGTTCCCAAGGCAGAGGCCTCCTGGCTCCTGTGTGACGGTCTCCAGAGTCAGAGACCTTCCCAGAGCCTGTCGAAACTCAGCTGTGATTTATTCCCTGTTTTCCTTCCTGTTTATTCAACCCCTTGGCAAAAAAGCCCCAGGGGGAGAATTTATGAGCAAGAAGGAGGGAAGCGGGGAGGGAAGGGATGGGAGGCGAGTGTGTGTGTGGATGAGAAGGAGGGGGAGGGGGAGGGGGGATAGAATTCAAGGGCAAAGCAACACAGAGCATGTGTTTGTGTGAGAGAGAAAACGGCCAGGGCTGGCTTCGCAGCTGGTCCCGGAAAACCCTCTCTGAACCCCCTCAGCTGTGCGGGGTGCTCCGGAGGGACACCGGGGCCAGAAGCAGGGCTTGGGGTCCCCAAGCTACTCCCAGGGGGACAAGCAGCTGGAGACACTGCGTCAAGGAGCCTCCCACCCCTCTCAGGGCACCGGTGTCCCCTGCCCCCAACACATTCAGCAAAGCCCCTGGTAGCACTGTATACAGCAGGCGCTCCTTAAACACTGCAGGACACCAGGCAGGAAACAGCCAGGGCCCCTGTTCTCACCAGTCCCTGACCCATTGGCTGCTTGGCTTCAAGCAAGATGGGCCCCCTCCCGGCTTCCTCCTCTGCCCAGTGAGGGGACACCGGGTGGTGGCTGAGGGGCCACCCAGCTGAATGTGACCTCGGCACAAATGCCTGGACCTTCCTCTCCACCTCTGCTTCTGCCTTTGTTTACATGTGATAAGTTCCATAATAAAACATCAAATCACAGCAGACATTTAAAACAATGCCTCTTTCTGGGGCACCTGGGTGGCTCAGTCGGTTGAGCGTCCGACTTCGGCTCAGGTCGTGATCTCGCAGTTCGTGAGTTCAAGCCCCACGTCAGGGGAGCTCGGCTTTGTTTCCGGCTCCCCGCTCTTCCCCCTCTCCTTTCCCTTCTCTCTCTTTGCCCCTTGCTCACTCTCTGTCTCTCAAAAATAAATAATAAAATAAAATAAAATGCACCCTTCTGAGATACCCAGGGAATGCCCAGTAAACAGTGAGGCAAACCATCCCCGCTGCAGGGGAAAATAATGTGACACCGCCGAACGAGTTTGAACTTGAAGGGATTTAGGAGGGTGCCCGGCACCCTGCGGTGCCAGAGGTTTGCAGAGGCTCCGGTGGTGATGCAACAGAAAAGTCAAGTGCACGGGTTCCTTTCCACCTTGTTTGCAAAATCATGCTCCATTGTCAAGGTCAGTCACTCGGGTGCTGGCGAGAGTTTACAACCATCCCACGTAGTATGTAGTTACCCACGCTGCCCTGAGGAATACATCCTGATTCGTTTCTTTATCTTGGTGTTGTTATGCAAGGGCTTCTCTTCCTTTCAATTCTGTCCACACTTAACTCACTGTTTTCGAAAGAGAAAAAAGTAATTTGGGTCAAATATTTTCACAAAGTTAAAACAAATGCCCCTGCCCCCCAGCCCCAGTCTCCTGCCACCTTCCCTCTCTGGACCTCTGTCTCTGCCCCTCCCTCCGGTGCTAAGGGCAAAGGCCTGTCCTCCCAGAACACCCCCTTCCCTGGCACCTCTGCCTCACGGAGGCAGGACCGGGGAGGCCGGAGTGTGGCCCGGAATGAAGGGGGCAGGTCAGGGTGAGGTCTGAACCATCTTAGCACCAGAGAGGCATCTCCTGCCCTGCGGAGCTTGCATCAGGACTGACCGGTGCCAGGGCCTCTCCGTGCCCGTGAGAGCACTCCTGATTAACAGGTGGTTCTTTTTTTTATTTTTTTTATTTAAAAAAAATTTTTTTAATGTCTTTTATTTATTTTTGAGAGACAGTGCGAGTAGGGGAGGGTCAGAGAGAGAGGGAGACACAGAATCCAAAGCAGGCTCCAGGCTCTGAGCTGTCAGCACAGAGCCTGACATGGGGCTTGAACCCACGAACCTCGAGATCATGACCTGAGCCGAAGCCGGACGCTCAACCGACTGAGCCCCCCAGGCGCCCCTGGTTAACAGGTGGCTCTGACCCCCGGGGCCCCGCCTCTGCATCCTAACCTGCCCCAGACGGAAAGTCAGGACCTGCAAGGTCAGTGCCTGGCTGCAGAGAGGAGAGGCAGGGACATTGGTTCCAAGTCACGAGGCAGAGTCTGTGTGGATTAGACACGATCTGACCAGCCTCTCCTGCCCGCGGGACAAGGTCTGACTCCCTGGCCTTGGCACACAGCCTTTCAATATCTTGCCCCCATCCAGCTCCACGGCCCACTGGACTCCCCAGCCTCTCACCCTCCCCACACACACACCCTCTGTCCCCAGATGGCTCTGACTCCCTGTGCACGAACTCCAGGTCCTCTTCTCCTGGGGACGCTGGCCCACGTGGCAGAGCTGGGATTGAAAGCGAGACTCCAGAGCCCACACCCCCCACCACTGCCAGGGCAGGGACAGCCGGTGGAGACCCGGTTCCCTTCCCAGGGGTCCTTCGAGGGGCAGAGGCGGCCTGCAGGCAGGGGCCGTGGCTCTGGGGAGAGCCAGCTGCCCTTGGCCTTGCCTCCATCACCCTGCATTCTCGAAAGCATCGAAGAGAAGGGAAGTCTAGAGCTGGCCTTGTGCTGGGTGGAAAGGAAGATTCTTCTGCTCTCCAGCTCGCCCCATACCTTTACTTTCTGGAGCCTGGGCAGGTCCCCAGGAGGAGCAAATGCTGCCCTGTGCGCTCTGAGGTGGGGCCAGGCCTCTGTCCCGCCCCAGGGCTCACGCCCGCCCAGCGGCCCTTGCCGGTGACCCCCTGACACTGACACCCGGCTCTTCCCTGCTCACCTGCCTGCGTACCGTCACCCTCAGCATCATCGAGAGACGCGTTAGAGGGACAGAGCAGCCCAACCACGAACGCGCTTGCACCTGCCTCTGTCTCTTCTGGTCTGTGTGACCTGAGGCAAGAACTGGGACCCCTCCCCCGCCTCAGTTCTTCCACCAGGGAGATAGGGACAGTAACAGTCCCCACCTCACAGGGCTATTGTACCGAGGAAGCGAGGTAGGACCCAGTAAGGGCTTGGCGGTGTGTCCAGCACATGATTGGAACGCTGACGTGCGGGTCATTACCAGCGGGCGCGGGCTGGACTTCGTCCTCAGCTCAGCGGGCTGCGTGACAGTGGGCGGGCCACCCAAGCAGGGACCCTGTCCCTCCGGGGTTAAATGGGCACTGTCATTGTATCATCTCGTAGCCCTGAACACGGCACGGAGGTGGCCCTTCTCGAGAGGATGTTAGCGACAATAATACGCTTGACCTCCAGGAGCCGGCAGGGACCGGCCTCCCGCCCGGCAGCCATGGCCCTGGGACCGTGTTCAGGAGCTGCTAAGAGGGACCTGTGCGTGCAGGGGTGCAGCGGCAGAGGGCCGCGGCACGAGGAGAGGATATCCCCTTTGCAGAGGTAGCGGCTCTGTTTCGCTAGGGAAATAAAGAAGCGACTCGCGGCCTGATCATCCCCAAGGAGAGACCATCACGAGGACATTCCCGGGCAAGGAGTGGGGGAGGGAGAAGAAGAAGGAAAAGAAAACTGGGTCATGAACCTGGAGATCTGGGACTAGCTGCTGTGTGACCTTGGACCAGTCACCTGACCTCTCTGGACGTCAGTGTCATCTTGCATCGTGTACATGGTTGGAGGAGGGGTGGGGGGAATGCTGATCCATCCGCACTCACCCAGCTGGCCTGGGAAACCACGCTCTGTAGTCTGGACGGCTGTCCTGGGCCCCCACTCAGGTCACTTCCCAGACTCCCAGTCCGCTGGGACGTGCTGCGTGGGAATGCCAAGCCCAGCTCTCTTCAAAGCCACTTCCAAGCTGCCTGTCGCCCTCCGCCCCCATCCCCCACACTGTCCGGCAGCCCCAAGGCAAAGGCAAAGGATGGCGGGGTCCCCTGCGGTGGGAAGCAAGAACGGAAGTCGGTGGCACACCCACCTTGTGCTTGGGGCCGGGTCGGGGCAGGTATTAAGTCCTTCACCCTCATAATAGCCCCAAAAGGAAACTGTTCGTGTTTTCATTTGATGAACGAGGAAACTGAGGCTCGGAGAGGTTACGTCACTTGCCCACGGACACCCGTCAGGAAGATTCCAGGCCAAAGTCCCCTATGATTCTCAACTCTGAGGTGGGGAGCACGAGGTTTGGAGAGCACGGAGGCCATCCTGAGCAGGGGCTGATGCCGCGAGCGCTGTCCTCACCCCTAGAGATGGCAAAGAGGTCCCCTTCCTCCCGGTTCCGAGAGCCACCTTTGCAACTGACTGCTCTGTCATGGAGGAAACAGCGATGCGCCCAGCACCTACCGTGAGCCAGCCCTAAGATGGCGGAACCACCGTGAGCAACACGCAGCCCCTGTCCTCAGGGGGCTGACGGCCCAGATCAGGAGACAGAGGGAGGTCAGGAGGATGCTGAGTGTCATAGCAGAGGGGCCTGGGGGCTACGGAAGCCTAAAGGAGGGATCTTAGCCTAATAGGAAATCAGGGAAGTCTTCCTGGAGGAGGGCACATATACAATAAGCTCTTCAGTGAGCTCAGACAGAGGAAGGTCTCTCCTCCCTGGGATCGAGGACAATGACTGGCAAAAGTGAACTCTCAAGAAAGAACAGCTGAAATGACTTGCTTAACTAGAAGTTCCATGACAAAGGACGGATCCCTTCAAGAATCGTGTCAAGAAGGATCTGAAAAAGAAAGGGTAGGGCTGGGGGTGCTGAAGGTCCCCAACCTGGACCGGGGGACCCCCCAAGGGGCAAAGCCAGGCACATTTGGCTCAGTTTGAATGAGCATTTCAACAGTCCCACGGTTGGAAAGGCTGGGCAGCTGGGTCCCGCGTGAGAAGGGTTTGAGTTGAGGCTGGATGGCCGTCTGTTAAAGAAGCTGGAAAAACCAATAGGTCAGAGGGCTGGGTGGGAATCATGGAAAGAGCCTACATGTCCATCAGCTGATGAATGGATCAAGAAGATGTGGTATATACACAATGGAGTACTACATGGCAATGAGAAAGCATGAAATCTGGCCATTCGTAGCAACGTGGATGGGACTCGAGGGAGTCATGCTAAGCGAAATAAGTTAGGCAGAGAAGGACAGATACCGTATGTTTGCACTCATAGGTCTAACAGGCGACATTTAGCAGAGATGGGGGAAAGAGCTGGGGAGAGGGAGGGAGGCAAATCATGAGAGACTCTTGAATACGGAAAACAAACAGAGGGCTGGAAGGGGAGGGGGAAAGGGGAAGGGGGGAAGATGGACATGGAGGAGGGAGCTTGTGGGGAAGAGCACTGGGTGTTCTAGGGAAACCAACTTGACAATAAACTATAAAAAAATAAATAAATAATTTGTTCTTAAAAAATTAATTAATTAATTAATTAATCTCAACCCCCCTCCAAGAAAAAAGGCTAGGGGGGGAGAGCTATTCCTCTTCTGTGGCGGCATCTGGGATTTTCTCACTCAACAGATGACGGACTTTGGCCCTGCTAACAGAAAACCCATGCAGGATGGGGCATCACAGCACCCAAAACACGTGTCATAGGCAAAGGAGTGTCGTGGGCCATTTATGACTCTCCCAATCCCCTCTGCCAGATTCTCTTCCAGCTCACTTTGCAGCAGCCATGGCTGTCTGACCCAGTTCTGGCTGACAGTATGCAAGAGCGGGTCTGCTGAGCAACTTCTAGAAAAGATCTTGTGTCTTCCCTCCCCCTACCCAGTCACTGCTGGCTGGCCCTTTCACCCTTCCTTATGGGGATAATGATGTGAGGACATGATGCTTGGCAGCTGTTCTGAGACCACGAGGCAGCAAGGTACAGGCTGAAAAGCAAGCACCAAGGAAAGCAATGTTTAGCAGTTCTAAGATACTCTGTATTTTCACATTGTGATGCTTTTGAAATCAAGATATATCTTATAATAATCATTGGGGGGGGTCAGAGTAAAACCAGCTTTTTTTTTAATCTGTGGAGGCACAGCATAGCCTGGGGATTTGCCCAATGCCACATAAAAATAGACGGTGGAACCAGGATTCCAACCCAAATATTTTCCATCTCAGCATATAAAACATGGTCTGGAGGAGGGATGGAAGGGAGTACCAAAGACTTAGCCCTCCTTTACAGATGAGACAAGTGAGGCCCAGAGAGGTTAAACAATTTTCCCAAAGCCACAGAGCCTGTCAGAGAAAGGATTTGAATCCAGGGAGCTCTGGCCCCAGCGTCCATCACACGCTTGTTGCATATGCAGCAAATTTACTCAGTGCCTTGACCCTGAAGGATCTGATACAAATACAGGACTTAGCAGCAGCATGCAGCCAGGCCCCACGACCGGAGTCGAGACGGCCTGGCCAGGCTTTTCAAAGCAGAGTGACTTGAGCTGCCTCCTTTATAAACAAATGGCATTCCTCAGGCAGCCCCTGGGCCCCTGCACGGGGCAGGACACCTGGTTCCTGAGCTGGCATGGTTGCCCGGACCCCAAGGCTGTGCCCAGATCTGCAGAGTATCCCTACATGCCTGCAGGCCATGTTCAAAGGGACAGCAGGAGCAGGGCCAGGAAGGCGAGGATGCCAGCCCAGCCTCCAGTCCCCGTGGAGGCTGTGGGCCCCGGGACCCCAGGCAGCAGGAAGGTCAGCTGGAAAGGATGCAGCCAGGCTCAGGCTGCTCCACCGGCCTGGAATGTTCCCTGCCTCGCCCCATGCTCGCAGCCGGAGGGTCCCGCTGGGTGTGACCCACGGCTCAGAGACACAAAGACCGACTCCCCCTCCCTCTGCCCATGGTGTGCCTCCCACGTCTTAAGTTTGGCCTTTGGAGACGCTTGGAGGCCGAGACTACGGAATCTGGGGGTGACGCCCCACGGCGCGGTTATGGTGGTAACACAACGGTGTCAAACGTTGACAACTTGTCAAAACTCTCAGCACCGTGCCCGACAAGACTGGCCTTCACAGCGAGCAGACCACAGCTCACGAAACTGACTAAAACTCGTCTCCAAGAAGGTAAACAAATAAGCAGACTTGTGATTTTTAAGGGAGAGAAATCCCTGGAGCTTGAACGCGGGAGACGGGCCCCCAGGCCCAGCCCTTGGCTCCCACTCTCTTTTCCCTCCCGACGGGGGCCAGCCTCTCCCTTGCCCCTCTCCCCTATAGAGGGTGCTCAGAGCTGTCACCGTCCTTGGAGGAGCACCCTGGCCCTGGGCACCTTCTGTGAAGAGCTGAGTGGCCGGGTAGGACGGTCCTCAGTGCGGTCCAGGGGCAGGGTGCCACAGAGCCCCTGCTGGATGACTCAGTCTGACGGCTCCTCCAGCATAAGCCCCTCGGGGAGCATCTCACTTGTTCAGCCTCAGCCCGGGGACTGTAGGAAGTCGCCTCACCATCCCGTGCCTGGGGCCTCACGCGTTTAGGGAATGATGGATCTGAGCCTCTGACGGGTGGATATGCACACATAACTGCACGTGACACAGACACATTTTCCAGAGAGTTAGCCAGCTTGTCCTGACCAGCACTTTCATGATTGGGCAAGGGAGGGAAGACACAGGCTGAAACAACATGGTCCAACCACAGCCGAATCCCGAAGAATGTTCACACACCCTGTGAGCCCCAGTGACAGGTCCTCCCCCACAGGGAGCAGGCTTGTTCGTGTCTTGTCAACTTGTCACCCCCAAAACGGCAGGGCCTCAGAGCTGGCCCTGTGTGTTGCCTCCTGTACGGCCACCCAGCATCCTTCTTGGAAGCCTCCTCGGCGCTCTTGTCTGTCCATTCGTTTCTTCTGCTGCTGGGTGGGTGGGGGAGGGCGGGCTGGGAGACTTTGGACCCTGCAGCTACGGAAGGGGAGGGGGCAAGACCAGCACCAGCGTCAGCGCCCAGGGTGGTTTCCCCCAAGACAGCCACCTTGCTGCTCCATCACTTGTATCCCACTGCGCTGAAATGGAGGCTGTCTTCTCCTTGACCATGAGCATTATTACAAAAGTCTACCTTCTCCAGAGCAAGTGTTGTCCTACAGCACGTTGTTTAATGCCATTACTTAATGGCCATCTTCCAGCTGGATGAGGAGAGGGTCTGTGTTTCTCTTTTTCATGGCTCTATCTATAGGGCAAGTGAGGGTGGATGGGTGGGTAGATGGATGAATGGATGGATGGATAGACAGACAAGTGGATGGGTGGATGGGTAGATGAATGAGTGTGTGGGTGGGTAGATGGGTTGGTAGGTGAATAGATGAAGGAGCGAGTGGATGGACAGACAGAGGGATGAGTGGATGGATGGGTAGGTGGGTGGATGGATGGATGGATGGATGGATGGATGGATGGATGGATAAATAAGTGGATGGATAGGTGGATGGGTGGATGGATAATGGATAGATGGATGGATGGATGGATGGATGGACGGATGGATGGATAAGTGGGTGGATGGATGGATGGATAAGTGGGTGGATGGATGGATGGATAAGTGTGTGGATGGGTGGATGGATGAATAAACAAGTGGGTGAATGGGTGGATGGATGGACAAGTGGGTGGATGAGTGGATGGATGGGTGGATGGGTGGGTGGATGGGTGGGTGGATGAACGGAGAGATGATGGATGGATGGATAGACAGACAAGTGGATGGGTGGATGGGTAAATGAATGAGTGTGTGGGTGGGTAGATGGGTTGGTAGGTGAAGGAGTGAGTGGGTGAGTGGATGGATGAGTAGGTGGATGGATGGATGGATATATAAGTGGATGGATGGGTGGATGGATGATGGATGGATGGATGGATGGATGGATGGATGGATAAATAAGCGGGTGGATGGGTGGATGGATGAATGGGTAGACAGATGAGTGGATGAGTGGATGGGCAAATAGGACAAATGATGCCCAGTGAAGGCTGGAGCTGGGGGCTCAGGGAAACCCCTTGCCTCCTCTACATCTGCTGTTCAGGGCCGAGAGCTTACGATATCTCTTCCACCGGTCCTATTAGGGACCTTGATCCCTATGGGCAGTGAGTCAGTCCCTGAGCTCCCCAGACAAGGCCAGAGCAGACTAAAGAACAAGACCTGACAGAAGATAAAGGTGAGAGGACCTGGGGGCAGGTTGCACAGAGCAGGAGGTGGGGACAGAGCAGCCAGAATAAAGGTCTGTGAAAGCAGAGAGCTGTTTCTCAAGAGGAAGAGAAAGTGGGGAGGGAGGGAGCAGCAAAACCAGAGCTGGAGGCGGAGGGAAGAACTTGATCAAAGTAAAGGGAAAGGAGGCAATGGCGCCCTGAGTCCCTGTAGGCAGTGATGAGCTGGCCGCCCTGACTCCCAGCACCCTTCCGCTCCGTCACCCAGCCCAGCCTCACCACATCCCACATCCCTGCAGCGCCTTCACTACTGTCCTTCCATCAGCTCTGCCCTGGGAAGGAAAACGTCAGTGCAGGCCCCCCCACCCCAACCAGGATCCTGATCCCCTCTCCCCATCTGGAGGATCCAGGGTGGCTGTGTGGACCCTCCGAGTGTCACCATCCTCACTTGTGAAACAAGGGTGACAAGGAAGCCGCCTGGCAGGGGTGTCGCAAAAAGGAAACCAGAGTATAAAAGAGGGTCTGGTACCCAGGCAGGGCCACCCTCTTGCCTTCCTCCCTCTTCCAGCCCCAGATGGATCACAAGGTGCCCAGAGAGTCGAGGAGCAGGCAGAGCTGTGTTTCTCTGCCGTGCCCGCTCAGGAATCAGTGCTGGGTCTGCCTCCAGAGACTGGTCTCATTGATGTGGGGTCCCCAGGAGATTCTGGTGGGCAGTCAGAGTGGAGCAGCCCTGATCTAAGTGGATGCGTGTGTATTAGGCAAGGACTGGGACAGAGACCCAAGAACTTGTCACAGTGGGTAATATTTCTGGGGAGGACAACCCGGTGGTGGCCAGGGGCACGAGGAGGCCTGAGGGGCTGGTGTGGAAAGACGGAGAACTTTCCTCTGAACACCCCTGGGCCCTAAGAATTCTGTTCCAGGTGCCCATATAATCTTTTCAAAGAGAAAATAATGATAGGCAAACGGGATTAAAACCAAGACTGGCAGGAAGTCCTCAGTGGCGCCATCTTTGATTCCTTCTCCTTCCCATGGATTCCACGAGAACAAGGTTACCTGGTCCCCAGGGAAACAGAGGTGGCTCCGGCCACACTCAGCTGCCGTGGGCTGAGTTTCATCCCCCCAAAATTCACTCATTGAAGTCCTCACCCCAGTATCTCAGAACGTGGCTGCCTTTGGAGATGGGGCCTTTCGAGGAGTAATTCAGGTTGGAATGAGGTCTTTGGGGGGGAGGCCAATCCAGTCTGACTGGTGTCCCTGTGAGAGGAGATGAAGACATAGACTCACACAGAGAAGACCATGTGAAGACACAGGGAAAAATGGCCATCTCCAGGGCAGGAGAGACCAACTCTGTGGACGCCGCAGCTTCAGGCTTCCGAGCTCTAGGGCAGTGAGGCATTTCTGATGCGTGAGCTGCCCAGCGTGTGGCGTTGTGGGGACAGCACCCCAGCAGGCTAGAAGTGTGGCCTTGTACAGGACAGCCTGTCCCTCCGCCAACACCTTGGATCCTGCCACCCCATGCGGCCACACGAGGACCTGCTCTGGCCAAGACAGACAGCCCTAAGCCCCCAGCCGTCCCCTTCCCGGCCCCTCACCCGTGGTTGTGCCCAAGGCCCGAGGAAACCACTGTCCCTCTGCCCGCCTGCCCGTTCTGGAGCCGAGGCCCCCCCTCAACCCTGGAGATGCCAAGCTCCCAACACAGCCCACCCCCACGGGGCAACCTGCTCCGTCCCTCCACGACCTTGACCTTCAGACAGGCCTTCAGGGCAACTGCCCTCGGTGGCAACCTTTGTCAGCCCTGGAGAGAAGAGAAGCCATCTTGCCACCTTCAAAATACAGAGGTCTGGCCAGCAAGTACCCTTCCTTCCTTCCAGACGTGCATCTGCAAGGGGCGCACACCTTCTGAGGACCTTTCTCGCATCTTCCTGCCCTCCCAGCCTCCTCCTTCGTTCCCCCTCCTTCTTTCTCTGCCTCCCCCTCCTTCTCCACCCCTCCTTCCCCTCCCCCACCCTCCCTTCCTAACCTCCTGTGTTCTCAGGGCTCTTGCAACTGGCAGGATCTTACTCCAGTCCAGTGAAGAGACCTGGTCGACCCCTGTGACTAAAAGATCCCTAAGCTTTAAGTGTCAGCACGCTGGGGGCTGAGAGTTGGGAGGAGCCCCACGTTGGTGGGGGGGGGGGGGCGCTGAAACAAGGGATGAGGAAGCTTGTGAGTGACGATCTGGGACAGGTGCTGTCACCTGCATCCCCCGTGACCCGCCCCAGGCTCCTGCCGGCACCCCCAACCCCACCAGGGCACCCACGCTCAGTGACATTCTGGGCACAGAGAGCAGAGTGCATGTCCCGGCACGTGACAGACGCCTGTGCCACACGGGGACTGTGGTTCAGCAGGAGTGAAGCAGGCCTGCTGCTGCGTGCGAGCTGGACTGTGCCCGCAAGTCCGTGGTGTCCGTTTCCAAGAGGACACGGAGGTTCGGAAAAGTAAAGGTCGAGGTGCCCCACGCACCCAGCCAGGAAGGGACAGCTGTGCATCTGACCTGCAAAGTCTCTGTTCTGTTTCTTTACAGGGGGAGGCCTCAGGGTCCTCAGAGTGTAACCTCCTCCTACTTCATTTCCCCTCTTGGGCCCCCTACCTCCTGCCTCCACCTCCTTCCACGTGGCTCCATCCTGGACACCCTTTTGCACGGGAGCTCCTTCCCCCAAAACCTTGTGTCCTGCTTCCATCCTAACTTTGCTCAAGAACGTGCCTTGGCTCCCCATTACTTCTAAGAACCGATTCAGAAACCCCCAGCCAGGCACAGCACGCCCTGCTCTTCTGGCCTCTGCCCTCTGACGCCTCCTCTCTCCCCTGGCAGAGCCTCAGCTCCAGATGGGCCCCTCCGCCAGCCCCTCCTCCGAGAAGCCCACGGCAATTCTCAGCCCTCTGACCCCCTGTGCGTCAGGGCACAGAGAGATCTCTTCTCCTCAGAGGAGTCCTGACCCCCGGGCCCAGCAAATACACAGTCAGAGGACAAAGGGGGAGTTACAGTAGTGGGTGGAATTCAGGTTGCTAATCAGCTGACCCGAAGACAGGGAGATTATCCTGGATTAAGTGGGTGGGAAGGCGGCAGAGAAGGTGGGGACTGCACTGCTGGCTCTGCAGATGGGAAGGGCCGGGAGTGAGGGCATGCGGGCGGCTGCGAAGGCATGGAAACAGACTCTCCCCACCCAGCCCTGCCTGGCGACATCGGACTTCCGCAGGAGGCTTCTGATCCACAGGATCCAACGTTAACAAACGTTGTGTTGTTCAACCCACTAAGTGAGTGGTAGTTTGTTACCCTAGCCATAGGAACTAACACACCCAGACAGAACACCACACCGGAGTCCGAAAGGACCTGGTTCCGGGGACCTCCGTGAGCCGCCTCATCCTTAGCCTTCATTTCCTCACCCGAAAGCAGTAGGAGCCCCGGCTGGCCACCGGGGAGGGGGGGGGGGGGGGCTCAGTGCACAGCGTGAGTCCCATGGCTATTCCCACCCAAGAGACAGCCTGAGCATTTGTGTGATGACGGATACCAGCTCTCTTCCCACATTTCATCTTCTCCAGATTAAACATTCCAAACGCCATCTATATTCCACGGGTTCCTAATCATTTTATGTGCAGCATCTGTCTCTACACACAAGTTGTCAGCATCCCACGAATGGACTGTGCTCATCATGGTCTTTTTAAAAAAATCATTCTTGGGGCGTCTTGGTGGTTCAGTCAGTTAAGTGTCTGACTTTGGCTCAGGTCATGATCTTACAGTTCGTGAGTTCCAGCCCTGCGTTGGGGTCTTTGCTGACAGCTCAGAGCCTGGAGCCTGTCTTCAGATTCTGTGTCTCCCTCTCTCTCTGCCCCTCCCCTACTCACATTCTGCCTCTCTCTGTCTCTCTCTTTCTCTCAAAATAAATAAAAATTAAAAATTTTTAAACCATTCTTGGGGCGCCTGGGTGGCTCAGTCGGTTGAGTGTCCAACTTCGGCTCAGGTCACGATCTCGCGGTTTGTGAGTTCGAGCCCCACATCGGGCTCTGTGCTGACAGCTCAGAGTCTGGAGCCTGTCTTCGGATTCCGGGTCTCCCTCTCTCTCTGCCCCTCCCCTGCTCACAATCTGTCTCTCTTTCTCAAAAATGGACATTAAAAGTTTTTAATAAAAATCTTTTAAAATAATAATAAATTAAAATTTTTTAAATCCTTCTTATTTTTTATTACAGTAGCCACACTTATTGCAGGAGCGCCCCTCTCCTTGCTGGCGGGGAGGCTGCCTGATTCATGAGTTGTTTAATAAAGGCAATTAAATCTTCAAATTAAGAAAAACCAGCCATGACGGTTCCAATGGCTCTCAAACAGGGCTGATTTTATCCCCCAGGGACATTTGCCACGGTCTGGAGACACGTTTGGTGGCCATAACTGGAAGATACGGCTGACATCTATGGGGGCAGAGGCCAGGGAGGCGGCTGAGCACGCCACGGTGCACGGACCGCTCCACAAAAATCAGAATTATCCAGCCTCACCTGTCAGCAGTGCCGAGCCCGAGAAAGGCTGGCTCACTCAGGTGCCCGCACGTCCTGGGCCCATTTTAGACATTTTGTATCAGGAGTCATTGCAAGGTAGCATGAACATCCAGAAGACAAAATTCAGGCTCAGAAAGGTTAAGGATCTTGGCCCAAGTCACATAGCTTGACTCGCTGGGACTCCTCACAGAACTCCCCCGTGGTCCCAGAGCCAGGGAGGGCCCTTCTGACATGTCTGCCTCCGCAGATCACGGGGGAGGCACCCGTGGAGGTGCACAGCCAGGCTCAGCACCTACGGGCACAGATGAAGACGCCGGCACCCGTCAAATCGGAGCCCACGCCTTACCGATGGGTCCCTCCACTTTAAAGACAAAAACATTGCACAGAAAAGTTTGGCTTTTCAAAGATGTCACTGAAAAAGCATGCCATGTTTTATAAAGGACCTCCTTCAGTTAGCTGGTTATCAGCAAGTGGGTCAAGTTTTACTGCATTTCCGTGTGCCCAGCCCTGTCGGAGCCTCCAAACACGCTTTCCTGGGGCCTTTGGACTCTGTGGTCCACACCCTAGGGAAGGCGGACAGCAGTCCGGCAGGATGCTTACCAGAGTGGGCTCCGAAGTCCGATGGCCTGACCTTGAAACCTGGCCCTCCTAACCTATAGTCGTGAGGTCTTGGACAAAGTGACCTCCCAAGGTCTCGGGCTCCTCAGCTGTGCCACAGGGGCCTTCGAGATCCATCCCGCTCAGCGTCGTTGTGAGTGGGATTTGCACGGCGCCTGGAGCACACTCCGTAAATGTCAGCTCTAGCACCGCGACCTGTGACAAAGAACAGGGACAAGTCAGCATGAATGTGGGGCCCTCCTAGTCTCCCCCCAGGCCCCTGGGGTTCTCTAAGAGTCCGTCGGCTTCCCACCCTCCCCGGTGTGAGAAGAATCCGAAAGGAGACACTTGTTGAATCAACACGTTAGAAACCGGGTGGAGAGACGCTGATGGGCGGTTTGGGCTCCGTGTCTGTGGCGTCTGGACGGGAGTATCGGGCAAGATGCAGCTACGTCTGCGTGGAAATACGGAGACACGGTGGGGGTGGGGGGCTTCTCAGCGTTGCTGCGAATTAGGAGTAACCTTCTCCCTGGCCCCGATCCTCCTGCCCACGTTGGGATTTCCTAGAAAGGCCAAAGTAAAAATGTAAAGCTCTTTGGGTTACGCCCTGGCTGCTAGTCGGCGTTGCCAAGACTGGACCACAGTTCCCCACGGGTTACATTATGTTCACCCCACTGTACAGATGGAAGAACGGAGGTTTCGAGAAGGGGATGTGCTCTCCACCCCCGAGGCACAGGCACGACAAGGGCACAAAATGGGAGCTCAGTCTTTGGCTTCCTGACTCCAATTTTCCATGCTCCAAAGGAGTATCTGAATCTGCTGTTCGTATATGTATCGCTCCAAGGAGTCCGTTGCTCTGGTGCATCTAGGGTCGGATTTGGGTCACCGGAAATGGGAGAGCTGACACTCTTTGCTTAGAGTGAGGGTTACCGGGCCTTCCCTGGTTCCCGCTGCCCGGGCCATGGCTTCCCTCAGCGGAGGGCTGGGCAACCTCTCCTATGGGACCAGATTCCTGGTTCAAGGGGTAGTGCCACGCCCCGGCTCCCCAGATGCGCTGGCTCAGCCTTGGCCCCGTCCTCTGCCTCCCACGTCCGAAGCCCTGGAACGAGGGGTCGTCCGGAGGGGGTGGCTGGCGCTCCCCTCCGGAATATGAGAGGGGTGGGCAGACTGCCCACGCTGATAGGAGAACCCGGAGCCTCTGCCGGGTGTCTCCTCATCCAGCCAACACCCGCTCATGAATTGTGCACGCTTCCTCGGGCTCACTGTCCGGCAGGCAGCCGCGGTCTGTCTGGCCCCTCTCTGCCGCAGGCCCCCACCTGCTTTCAAAGAAAGGACATCCATTCAGGTGCGACCCAGCAGACCTGACAAGTTCCGTCTCTGTCGTGATTAGCTGTGCAGCTCTGGCCAGGTGACTCAGCTTCTCTGAGCTCAGAAGGAGTCATGGCAACAATGCCTCAAGGTCCCTGTGAGGACTGCGTGGACGGGAAAGGGGCCTTGGAGGCCCCACAGCCTCACACAGGCAGCTAATGAGATCCCGTGACTTCGCTGGCCGGCTCCCTGCTCCCCGCCAAGGCAGTAGAGAGGAGGGGGGAAGGGAGAGGGACTCAGGAGACCCTTTTTCCTTCAGTGAAAACTTCTCTGTTTAAAGGAGGGTAACAACATTCCCCAGGACACCCTCCAGGTGTAAATATTTACCCTTGGAGGGCGGGGAGGGAGGTGAGGTCCTGAAGAAAGTCCCGGGCCCACACGGTGGAGGGGAGGGAGGCAGGAGAGGCCTCAAAGGAAGGCTAAAAGGAGAGGAGAAACCACACATAAATATTTGCCAAACGAGAACGAATTTCCACAAGTGGCAGAACTATTTAAAAACATTCTATTTGCACAAAAGCTGGCCAGCCAGGCACCACGGCCCCAGAGGGTGGGTGACAGTTACTCTTGAACACACACAAACACACGCACGCACGCATATACACACAGGGCTCAGCATGAACTGAATCGCTGAGGAAGAGCCAGGCTTCTCCTCCCTTCTCACTTTCCACACAACTCAGAAGGGGAGAAGGGCGGCGGGGTTCAGGCCAGCATGGGCAGGGGGGGTGGGCTTTGCAGGCGCAAAGGTGCAGAGGACCGAGCTGAGTGCTTGGGGGACCAGGGAGAAGGGCAGAATCACTAGGACATCAGTAGCCAAGGGAACGGTGGCCAGGCAGGGGCAGCGGGAAATGTGCATCCCAAGGGCCCCAGGGAGCAGGGCAGGGGGCCGGGCTCAACCTGATGTGAGTCCCAGCAGGCTTGGGTGGGGTCGAAGCCAGGGTTGGGGCAGGAGAGAGGGGCAGAGGGCAGACCCCTCCCTGGCCAGCCCCACCTGATCGCCCTGCAGGGCCAGGCCTTTGGAAAGGGCATCCCCAAGGGGGTCAGACACTCCCCAAAGAAGGCAAAGGCCCTGATTCTCTTTACTCGGCCTTGCCTCTCCTCCCTAGAGAGAGGGGCTCATTCTTTACTGCTGACAAAGCCCGGAGCCCCTCTCTCCAGTGTCGAGAGCCCTCCTGGCTTCTGTAGGGGGACAAAGGACGGACTAGTTAACCAAAGAGCAAGAGGAGAGGTGCACAGTGACCCAGTGACAAAAAGCACAGCCCAACAGGGAGATGAATGAAGACACAAAAGCTGTCTCCCCATAGACTGCCCTGCGCAGCATCCCGTGGGGCTTAGTGCAGTCAGCAAAGACTGCAGATGGTAGATCAATCTGGAACAATGCAGGGGCGCCTGGCGGCTCATTGGTTTAAGCATTTGACTTCAGCTCAGGTCATGATCTCACAGTTTGTGAGTTCGAGCCCCGCGTTCGGCTCTGTGCTGACAGCTCAGACTCTGGAGCCTCCTTCAGAGTCTGTGTCTCCCTCCCTTGTTCACACTCCTGTCTCTCTCAAAAAATAAATATTAAAAAAAATACTTTAAAAAAAAGTCTGGAACAATGGGCCGCACAGTCAGGCCACAGCTGCCTCCCTCTCCACTCAGCGTTGGCAGAACTGCCTGGCAAGGGGGCCGGGTCTGACTTGCAAGAGTCCTCCCCCCACGCGGAGACCCACCAAGAAGTTTGACTTAAATATTCGGTTGCCATGGCAACGTTCTCTGCGGGTCCTCCCCATGTCATTCTCCATCAGAGCAAACCATGGTAGGAACTTTTCCCTGCAACTGGAAACTTACGGTTGCCAAGGCAACCCTCCTAAGGCACCCCAAGGATGCAGGCGGGCTGCAGGTGGGGGCGGGGATCAGGCAATGGTGGGCACAAGGCTGAGGCTGCACAGGCGGGCAGAGGCGGCGGGAGTCCAGTGCAATGGGGGTGGGGGTGGGGGTAAGGTGAACAAGTTTGGGGTACAGCATGGCGGGGAAGGGGTTCCAGAAAGAGAGGACAAAGGGCCTCCACGAATGGACCCATTCATTCCCTCCTTCACTAGCGTGGAAGTCATTCATTCATTCTTGAACCTACACACTCTACCACTGGAGCATCCGTTCTGTTTTCTGGCTCTTTTGTTTCCTAGGGGCCGGGTGGATGGAAGGATGCGCAGGACCCTACACACACACACACACACACACACACACACACACACACACACACTCAGGCACATGCACACACGCTGGCACATACATTCAGCCCATGCGGAAAATCGGGAACAGAAAGAGCACTTGTTTTGGAGTTTGGAGGCCGATATGGGTTTTCATTTACATTCCTGAGTCTCCTCATTCACCCGTTAGAGCGTCAAACTAGAATCTGCTTCTGAAGACACGTGGGGGGGGGCGCGAACAACAGGAGTCCCCATAACAACTGAGACCGGCTTTCTGCACCTGTGGAGCGTGTGGGCAGCGACTCCTGCTCAGCTGGGTTCCCCGGTGGGGGCGGGGCCCCTCCTGAGGGGAGGTGGGGGCACAGTGGGGGCACAGTGCAGACACGGGGGCTGTGCCAAGCAGGGAAGACCCCCATCCACCTCCTCCCCTGAGGTGGGTCCACGAAGAAAGAGGGTGGGAAGGGGAGTCCAGGAGGTCCTGCCTGTCGGGGGTTTTAGGCTCCGTCTCCCTGCGTTTCAGAAACCCCATGACCCCGTTTTCTCTCCCTCTGGAGGGCAGATTAGGAAACTGAGGCCCAGAGAGGTGGAATGAGGTCACCCAGACAGTAAGCACGTTGAAGCAGAATTCACCCGTGGGCCGCGTTCCTTCCAAAACCCCTCAGAAAATCCTCACACTGGATTAGGAGGCGGATTCCATTATCCCGTTCGCTGACGCAGAACACGAAGCTAGGGAGGTGAGGCCGCTCCCCTGAGGTCACACAGCTCCTCCATGCTCCTCCCCGACCCCCTCAGTGGAAACACCAAGACGTGGGGCCAGGTCTGCCCCTGCGGCCCACTGGGACGGCACCCCTGGGAAGGGGGACGGGAGGGGAACCAACAGAAATACATCATTCCTGTTCTACCTCCACCCTCCATCCAACACCCAGTTTCCCCAGGACCCGGGCCTGGCCATGGCATAGGGGAAAGAGGCTTGGCAGGGGCCACCAAGGTCCTGTGGCCTCGCGGAGAGCAGGCGACAGGCTGGGAGGCGGCAGGCAGCTGGGACAGGACTGCTTCGTCTTCCTGCTCCTTCACTAGAACTGGCAATGCCAGACGTCCAGGCAGCACAGGGCAGACCAGACGCCCCTTCAGACTGTGAGGACCACGGATGGGGGAAGCGGGGAAGGAGGAGGTGACACTGGGACATGGGGAGCTGTGTCTCCCCTCCTTCCAGAGGAGGAAACCGAGGTGCAGAAACGGTAAGTGATGCAGCCCAGGCTCACAATGACCACGGGGCAGGCAGATCTGAGACCCGGGCCAGATCTGTGCACCCCTATCTGGGGGTCCACCTCCCCAGGAACTTGGTCCTGGCTCCCCCTCTTACCCAGAATGTTCTTTCCCCAGATGGCTGCCCACAGTCTGCCCAGGACTTTGCTCTAACATCCCCTCCACGGAGAGGCCTCCTCTGACCATCTCATCTGAGACAGGTGCCCCTTTTGATTAAAATGATTGGCTCTGAAGGTAGGAGGTGCCGGACAAATGAGACAAGACAGCCACGCTGGGGAGACGGGTCCCTCGGGGTTCATTGCTCGGTGTCTCTATCTTTTTATAGGTTTGAAATTTCCCCTAGGGAAGCTTTAAACAAGGGACCACAGAAATCAACATTCCCCGCACCTGCCTCCATCCCGCCGCCCTGCTTTATTTTCCTTCACGGTATTTAAGGCCGCCTGGCATCACATGAGACCCCTACTTGGCCATCGCAGGCTGAGATCCAGGGGGAGCATGGGCTCAGGGCACGGCCGCATTTCAGCGTGGCTGGGGCAGACAGCCTGAACGGGGTGCTCAGCACAGACCAGAGCAGGGGGGTGTCCGCGGGCAGGCAGAGGAGCCTGGCCTTGAGCTGAGACTATGGAGGACACACCCCGAGTCTGCCCCGCCCGCCTCCTGCCAGTTCCAACAGACGTGGCAAATCATTTCTATTCTGAGTCTTCGTGCTTGCTGTTCCCTCTGCCTAGAAAGCTTTTCCCTGGCTTCTCCTAAGCGTGAGTGTGTGCTGTGCAGAGCGGCTGACCCGGGCAGCCATCAGGAGCACCACTCAGGGATTACCTGCATCGACACCCTCTGTTTCCTGCATGGCCCCTGCTGTCTGCCCAGCCCTGCACGCACACCTTCTGTCCCATGGCTTTGCTGGACCTCCCTCAGAGGAAGGGTGTATTTCACACTGCAGGTGAACTTGACCACCACACGAGCTTTGGCCAACGGAATGTGGGCCCAAGGGCACCCACTGCTTCCTCTTTGTACCCTGGCCCTTGGGCCATCCCCATGGGACAAACGGTCCCCGGTAGTCCCTGGAGGAGAGGCCCGTTGAAGAGCCCCGGAGCCAAGCCCTGCGAAGCCCAGCCGGACCCACTGAGCCCCAGGGGGTCTGCAGACTTGGGAGTGAGAACGAATAATTGTTGTGAAGCAGCTGGGGTTGGGGTTGTCAGGTGGCGTAATTCTGACAACCGATGACAGGCTTGCAGAACGTAACATGCTCTCACTTATCCACCCGCTCAGTCACCACTGTCTGGGCCCACACTAGACCACGGGCTCCGGGAGGCAAGGACCCACACCTGCCTCACTCACTGCCGCACGGTTGGTGCCCGGCACCGGGTCTGACATATTGGAGACCATCACATATATGCCCGTGAATGTGAATGAATGAATGCGACGTCTTCAAGGGTCGTAAGCAGGGGAGAGGCACGAGCAGACACGTGGCTGAGGACGGCTGGTGGCTACAGGAGGAAACAGGCGTGGGGAGGTATTTGCAGAAGATCCGGGGACGAAGCTCTCGCCGTGTCCAGAAGGAGACAATGGCAGCCAGGACTCTGGAATGAACAGAGAGGCCGACCGACTTGAGATGATGAACCACAAAGCTGAGTCTGGTCCAGCCCATCCTGTAGGCCTGGCCCTCCCCGCATCCCACTGCATTCAATCCTCAGACCACCTAACGAGGGGGTTCCTGCGATATCTCCATTTCCGAGAAGAGGAAACTGAGGCACAGAGTCAGAACCTTCCCAGTCAGGCGGCGAGTGAGCAGCGTCTGCCCAATGAGGCAGTCCGGCCCTGGGGCTCTCACACGGACCCCCTCCTCCGTGCTCTTGTTTTTCCGGTGTCACTTCAGAGCAGCATCAGGGGCCCTGGAGACACTGACGGCATTGGGGGAGGGGCAGAGAAACGCACCCCCAGCACTTAAGGGACCAGGGAAAGTATTCGGCTGGTTTTTGTCATTTAATTCAACCCACTGGGTCCTGCCCTGGAGTGTGTATTGGGCACATAAGCCAGCCCCCACCCAAGGCCCCTTCTTCCCAGGGAGGTGAAGAGGGGGGCCTCCAGCAGACCAGGCAGCTGCCCTTTCTCCCCACTTCCTC